>CM062840.1:2946069-3001553 GCA_031772345.1 Himalopsyche anomala
TTAACTAATTAAAATTTATTCGCATATTAGATCAATTAAATTGGTTTTAAGCTAATCTATCAACAAACAACAGCGATATATCCACTGTCGTAGAAACACAAAGGGCCAGTAAGGAATAATTGAATGTAATTTGTAGATACATTTTAATTGATTTAATCATTTCATTAATACTTACAAGAAACATTGAGCCTATAATTGATATTGTGCAATAATGTTATTTTGTTTGAATCACAAGTTTATTGACGGTCAATTGTAGTTGAATTTGTAATATGGTTTGAGCAGTGGCGGTTTTACGTACTAGTCTAGGTGGGCTTAGCACGACCTGCATTTTGCTTGTAAATTAATGTATAAGGTGAAGTGGAAACATGCACAATTTCGTAGATAGTATAACAATGCTAAATTTTTCTTTAGCCCACCCAAGATGTTAGGTCACGAACCGCCACTGGGTTTGAGTCGTTACAAATTACTACATACGCATTGCTGAACGAAAGCTTTCATATTTTAATTGATTTGTAATCAATTAATTAATAATGCAAAGTGGTATCAACCAGTGGTGTTGTAAGAAACATAAAACCTTCAGATAATTCAATGTTAAATAAAAATGAATATTGAGATTTGACATTACGTGTTATAGTTGTTAAGATATTTTTGAGGCTCCTAAGATTAGGAGACTCCAAGCGAGCCTTGTACGCTAAGGCAATGCTTCCCAACCTTTTTCATTCCACGGACCCCAATCTGGGAAGCACTATGCTTAGGGATAATCCGCCACTGCAAGTGCCACAGAAAAGTATCCACGTAATTGTGAAATCATTTTAGTAACTAGAATGATCTGATTGTAGATATTTAAAAAAACATTTGGAGTAGGGAATTGGTTTTTAATTTAAAGCCGGAGTCGTATTTTTTTTACCCGACTACAAAGCCCTGATATGTTGTACTATGTTCTCTGAAAACACAACAGACAATATCTTCATATACTTGGATAAAAATAATGTAACACAAGTTTTACTAGTTAGTAAAACTAAATAATGGATATCTTTTTTATTATACTGCATATGATTGTGTGATTTATAGACAATATAAGCCACAATAGACACTGGTAGTCAACTATTATAATTAATGATGCCCATATCTTAACTAATGGAAAACGTTTCAACGCGTTTTTTATTGGAAGGCTACAAAGTAGTCCAATCGATCAACCATACTTTTCTAAAGAACATAACGACCATTATCAAGTCACTATTGCATTCTTACGTAGCACAATACTTAATGCCGGACATGGGCAGCCTTGCTGAGTTGTGTCCAAATTATTACTCTGCCTCAGAGCGAAGGGACGGACCAAATTAATAAATAAAGTAAGCGAATAGTATATGAATTGAAAACAAATGTTACTTTTGACAGTTATATAATGTAGATATTTAACACTTTTTATGTGTTCACTGTCATTACTCAATAAAAGTGAAATTAGTGCAAATGAGTGTATTATTTTTTGAATAGTGATTAAAATGATGAAAATTGACCATGTACCTAAACCTCGAGAATTTCCATATTGACGTTTGTATTTCTAAGTTAAAATGTTAATCAGATATAATTGTTCAGACTAATGAGCTATGAGTAGAGTAGAGCAGGGTTTCCCAAGCTATGTTTCGCGGAACACTGGTGTTTCGTGAGACCTAAGATAGGTGTTCCACGAAAATTTGGAATGGTAATATACTCTGCAAAACATTTAAAGATCTTCTACTTCATATTAAAAATCGAGTTATAGTAAATCTCCACTGATGTTTAAAACGTCAAATATCTAGGTAAAGGCGGAGATTTTAAATCACTGAAAGCTTTGTTTACTCATATATTATGTAACATGTTTTAAACATAATTTATGATTTAATAACATATATTTTTACAATTATGAATTACCTGACGTAAAATAAAGCTGTGCTCCGGTAACATTTCTAAATTTGCGAAGTGTTCCGTTGCACAATACGTTTGTGAAACCCTGGAATACAGGGCCATATTCGGCCCAGGTAACGAAGATTTTCCATATTTAATGTAGTACTAAATTCGATTGATTCATACTAATTTTAATATTAATACATTTTTATGCCACTTATAAACAAGCATAAGTGTAATAAAACTCGTTTGAATACTTGTAATCCGCATGCACCCCTGCTTATTTAACGGTCAAGAAGATATGTATATTGAGTATGTAGTTGTATAATACAACGATTTCCAACCTGGGAGGCGTGGACTATTTATTGCAAAGGGAGGCGCGAACAGTTTAAAATATTGATTTACCATTTAAAAAGTGTCTTTATTATTTTATGAAATAAAGGATGGGGAGGCGCGAATGTATTTTATTTTTCGAAGGGAGGCGTAGTAACATAAAGGTTGGAAACCACTGGTCTAATGGGTTTCCTTGAGAGTACTTAAGCATGATGAGTTGAAATAATTAAAAAACACATCCAAGAAATTTCGACGTTAATAAAATTGAATGCAGATAATTAAATTCAAATATTTGTTTGAATAAATGCGTGTTTGGTTTATATTTTTGTAAATTAAATTAATGTGTACATCGTCAACGAATTAACATCAGGGCCCACACCGTTAATGAAAGCGTTTCTGTGACTTTTGAATTCTTTTATAAATTTCTCTTTGTATGCATTAATTATGTCGAAACAATATTATTACAAAACCGAATTTCTTAAGGTTTCCAAAAACGAAATATATACGTATTCAAATAAATTTGAGAGTGTATTCGCAGGGCCGGCGCCACCATACAGACGAAATAGGCCACCGCCTAGGGCGCAAACCATTAGGAGTCGCATAATTGGAGTATTCAAATTATTTTATTTTGATGTTTGTATTTGTTCATTGTAATTATGTATAGTATTCTAAATGATTCGAAAACGGGAGGTTGGGCGACTGAGTAACAAGCAGTTCACACAGAAAAACTTCAGTTAAAACACTTCCATTAGGGGGGCACATGTTCCACATTGGAAGCTGTCATGGATTAAAAAATATCTCATAACCTCGAAATGGTTTTATTCATTATTTCGAAAAAATGAGACGATTTGTCGAAAAGGGGGCGCGCCAATAACCGTGGCATAGGACGCCAAATAACCTCGCGCCAGCACTGGGTATTCATACTCCAATTAAGATTTAAAGACAAAATCTATAAAGCCATGCCTAAAATGCATCCAAATGTAATACGATCATTCATAATCATATTTATGGTTAACAAAAACAATATTTTGATTGTATGTATTCCTTTTCGCATTTTAAATAAATAAATGAAAAAACGTGGTATATATTTGGTATGTTGGCACACGAAGTAAAGAGTATAAAAATATACAATTTTATTTTAAATTGATAATTCATTTTCAATGTAACATAGAAATCGCATGCAGTGAAACAAAATAAACACAGAATTCAGCAAAAATATAGGAAATTTGGTCTCGATATCCATACCGTTTGTCTTCTGATCCTCGAGAAATATTAACACTACAGTAAAATTATACGATAGAATAATAATTAAAAATAAAAATCATGTTGTTTATTTTAGTAACTCTACAAATCTAAAAATAAACACCCGTAATTAAATTCGCATTTGCTTACTTAAAATAGGATACGCGACCAAAGCTGTTCAGTTAAATTGATACTCGATTTCCGTGGGAATATTTATATACGAGGAATATTCTGATAGAAAACGATTATATGTCATAAAATCAAATGAAGAAAAATGAAAATTTTGGCCCAATTATTTTGACAACTGCAAACCACGAGTGATAAGGATAAGATAACGGACGCAGTATAAATTAATGCAGTAGGTTCGTAGAAATATATTGTAGAAATCATTCTCACATGTACTCGGAGAAATGTCATTTCAAAATAAATATAGATAACGAAATACTTACAATTATCGATTCGCTCTTTAAATAATAGCGGGCTAGGATGTAGTCCTTTATGACAGTCTGCTTTCAAGACACAATTTACCAGGCTTGCAATAGTTTAATATTTAACAAAATAATGATGAAGGGGTCATTTGATGAAAACACTCAGAAGCCAGAGCAAACGAAAACTAATGAAGTTGCAGCGTTTCGTTTCGTTGCTAGCAGTTTGTCAAACTTGACGGTGTGTAAACCATAGACGATTTTATACAAGACCACAAACAAAGCTCGATGTATCGGGAACGTCATAAGAATAACATTTTTGTTATTTTTAGTTTACATCTATAAAAAAATATCATTGGTGTTGCACATACTCTTGAAAATATTATATATCTTTTGGAGCTAAAAATTTGAATTGAATTTAAATTATATTTTATTTGTCACTTGACACATCATGAAAACAGCCATACCCACTTATAAAGGTGATTATAAAACAACACAAATTTAAAACACAATTTTTATGCATATAAAAACCAACTCTTTTGATAGTTTGGCTCTCAAATAAATGATTTTATATTAGTTTATCGTGAATTAATTTTCCTTTGTTCAGATTTGCAGGATGTTTTTAAGTGGAAGTTCCAAACTTCTTATTTGAAGTGTCAACTATTGGTTTCTTTTTTCTATTTTACACTTAGTTTAATGTATTTATTGAAACAAAAACAATCATTCACATTTGAAAAACAATTTATAAAACGCTAAAATTGGAAAAAGTTTCACTCTATTTATTTATTTTATCTAACATTTTTAATTACTATTCAATCTTTATATTGAAATGCCAAGAAAATTCAGTCGAAATCTTAAATGTTTAATTACCCTTAAGTAAAGTGACAGATAAAGCACATGGGAGGCCCCAGGCGCAATAAAATTTGGGGGCCCTGTTTTTCGGATAGCATAAAAACGTTAGAAAATTTCAAGTAATTATAAAAATATATAAAAAATCTCAACAAAAAGTTAATGGGTTATATTGTATAAGCTTTTTTGAGACCTCTAAGTTTCGGAGGCCTCAAGTGCGCTTCTCATTTCTTAAGTATACTTATTAAACAAAGTATATTATGTCCTTGCATCGTGTTTTTACGCCCATTGTTTTTATTAACAAATCAATAAAGTGCATACATGCATCTTGAGCTGTCAATTTTAATAAAATAGCACTGTTCTTACAGATTTAATTGTATTGTATCAGTTTAAAAATTACTGATAAAATTCTCTCGTGACATTAAAAGTGATATTAATTAATATGCATTTTGATCGAGAATGTACTGTAGATGCACATGATATATTCAATGAAGTGAATTAGCATTTCTCAACATTTTTTAATAAAAATTCTAATCGACAGTTACGAAAATAGTTGGTTTATGAAAAAATATTAGGCAAATATATTCTATCACATGCTTGGTTCGTTTTTTAAATGAAAATCAATTATAAAATACTTCAACGCTTCAAAATAAATAACAATTTTTTTTTATAAACATTTATTGACAAACCACGTACAATAAGTATTTTGGTGGAAAAGTCATTTTTATACATTTTTTTTTAAATCTGCTTCGCTTACAAACATTTTCTCTCGTTTTAAAACATACATTTTACTAAAACTTAAGTGAAAGCAATTGTATTCATAAAAGCCAGCATCAACACAATGTAAATTGTGTATACATATTTTTTAAATACATGAGTGGGTCATGAATACAGAGCTAGGTCAATTTTCAACTAACACCTCGTAAATATTTCACTTAATTAGGCGTCAGGATTTTTTTCAATTTACCTTTATTCATCAAACGAAAAATATTTTATATTCTGTCACTAATTTTAAATTTCACTAAAAAGCTGCTCTCGGATATTTATAAATTTTATAACCTCTCGGGACGCCACTGATAGGGTCCTTAAAATGGATGAATTCATTGAATACCTTATTACTTTGGAATGTTTGACATTAGTTTGCTATGAAAAAGTTCACATTTTAACAAAAAAATATAATCAAAAACTTATTCTCTGGCACAGTGATCCTTTACGAAAAACAGTATTATTTTACATCGATTATGGTTTGATTTATTTTACGAGAAATGCGAATGAAATGTATATTTTGAATAATGTCTTAATTATCAATATGTGAAACTAAAATGATATATGAAGAGTGACGTATTAAACAATTGGGAGGCCCCAAGCGCAATCAAATTTTGAGACCCTCTTTCTCAAATTACAAAAAGTAAACTTAAAATATTATATGAGGTTTATTGAATAGATGTTCTTATGAGGCCCCTAAAATTTGAGGTCCCAAGCAAGCGCCTTGTGCGCTTGTAAGGTAATCCGCCACTGCACATGCATATTACAAAACAATATATTAGTTGACATATTGTCATGTTTCGTATTATTACGATACAATACATTTTGCTGACATGCCATGTAGCATATTTCATATTACAATATAATGTAGTTGGTTGACATGTCATACTTCATCTTATGGTATTATATACTCTATTGACAGAGTCATGTTTCATATTTCAATATAATAATATTATACTCGGTTGACATGTCATGTTTCACATTACAATATAATGTACATATGTAGTTGGTTGACATGTCGTGCTTCATCCCATAATGTTATATGAACATTATATTGACATTGTCATGTTCCATATTTCAATATAATATTATACTCAGTTGACATGTCATGTATTTCAAGTTAAACGTAGTTGAAGACCAATAAAAAACATTTTATTAGACAATTTTAAGCAATTATTTTTAACCAATAAAAAAATATATTTATGGAATACATTTCATTATGACTTGTCATCATTCTGAGATTACTGTCAAATAGCGGAAACTATTTCGATGGAGTCGGTAGTATCTTTTTTGAAATTCATTTTAAATATAAAATTGAACATCATAATATGTACAATTATAATAAAATAGTTGCAACAAAAAATATGTTACTATTAAAACATCGAAGTGGCACGGGAGAATTTTCCAGTGAATTATTGCACGGTATGCATTCGACTTTTTTTTGAATTGGATCTATTTTACTCTAATCTATTAACCAATGTCAAATTTTCTAATTATAAGCTTGTCAAAAATTAAAGATTCGGTAAAATTCTCGCATCCGACTTCGAATGTTGGGTTTCGAGAATTGGCATCCTAAATAGTACCGTAACATAATGGAAAATGAGGATTATTAAAGATTCCATTGGACAAACTACACATCAGACTTATTCAGCATAATTATGATAATTAAGGAACATATAATATAAATAATTGAAGGTATAAAAAAAATACACATCGAATGGTATAAATAACTCGGTTTCGTTAAAATACATACATTGAATATATTACATATTTTGCAAAGATTATAAATTATTATCATATTCTTATTTTAAGCTTACTTTTATTAATAAATTATTTTCATTAAAAATACACATGATTAAAACGTTTTCGCAGTGACGGGCGGTGGAGGAGGCGGGATTCGAGCATGGAGTCGACGAGCAGCTCGTGACCAGTGGCGTGCTGCTGCACAATGAAGCGGAGAGAGTAGAGCATCCGCCATTACGCCAAGTCTTACAACACCAGCATACCGTTGTATTGTTAACGACATACCTAAAAAATGATTATTTTGTTTGAATTACCTTTGGTCAAACAATATCAGCTGACATATTTTTAAAATTCCTGCGAAATTGATTTTATCGTTGACACGAAAATTTTCATAAGCTTCACGTAAGCTTTAGAACTGCATTTATCATTTATCATTAAGCAAATAATTAAAACATGTTTTTTTGTCTCACGATTTTATGTGCTCTAAATTTCATATGCATAAGTTTTTATTTATAAATATTAAAATCATAATAAATTAAAAGATAATCTTTTGAAAATAAGCACAGCGTAATATTTATCACAAGACAACCTGTTGTTATTTCAATTCTATATGTAGGTCAAGTAATAAGATAATAAAGATTTTAATGTAAGTATAATTAAAATCTTTATAAAAAAAACAAAGAATAAAAAAAAGCTGGGAATATGCCAAACTAAAAATATTAGTTTCAAGTATAGATTTTGACTATTTTTAAGCAACAATAAAAATCTGCATGCTAGTGCTATCAAGAAAAAACAGATTAACATAAAATAAATGATGTGAATAAATAAAATAATCGAATAAAATAAATGATTGAATTAGTAAAACTTACCAATATTTCCCTGTGGAGGCCGCCAACACATGAGAGACAAAACTGTGTGCCCCCATCTTGTTTCCCTGTGTTTCCCATCCGCACTTTCTGCCACTTCTGTAAGGGCGACAGAGAAACGCCTCGAACCAAAGTTTAGTGCAATTCTCGCAAGAACTGACGGTAAAGCCTTAGCAATTAGTCTTCGTTTCCCTCCCAAGGCAAATAGAGCACCCTGTTTTTTCCTCACTCTTCTTACTTCTTGAGACATTACTAAGACATCGTCGATTCCATCTCTGGTTTCACTATCACCAACAGGAAGGGACAGGCAAACAATACCAGGTATTTGTCCATGACCTCCGTTGCTTTCAGACGAAGCCAACAAAGTATCGCAAGATACTGTTCTAGCTGTTGCCAATACTATTCTGGGAATCGGTAAAGCAGCGTGATGAAAATATTCCTTCAGACAACTCGTTGTCATGGCTAGAAGAACCTCAGTTTCCGATACTTTGGCTGCCATTGCTATTTCACCAACAATTTTTCTCGATACATGATGAGACCACGCTACAACCTTTCGTCCACACGTAGACATTGTCTGCAACTGGTGTGGCTCCGGATTGTCACGCATTAACAATTCCTCGATGAGGATAATGGGAGCTGTGTAAATCAATTTACATATATAAAATATTTCTTTACCTGCACTGTAAAGCAGTGGTAAATAACTATTTAAGAATGCGATAATAGTATTTGGATATGCGTAATATTGTCGATTCAAGCAGTATAAAAAGGCCATACATTCATAGTAAACCAACACAGGTAACTTCAATGTACAAGTTATACTAACATACCACAAAATAGCCATCATTTTTCTGGCAATCGTCAAAGGATTAAAAGATACCAAACCCGAATTTAATAAAGTTTTTAAGCTGATTCCTCGTCTAGCAGCTTCTCGGTGAAAAGTTGACACGAAATAATTTACGTAAGTTGCAGGATCGGTTTTATTATTTTGGGATACAAACTTTCCGAAATCTTTGCAAACTGACACGTAAGTTATCAGAAGCATGGCGGCACAGTGAAATATCCCAGGAGGTGTCCTTAGGACTTTTGGAGTTTCTATTGGATCGTAATTCGATATGAATTCATTCCACCGATTTGAAAAACTGTCACTAAGTCGATAGTACAAGCTCGGCAATGCGGTGGGTGTTTCTAAAAAGTCAGAGAGCGGGCTCTTCACTTCGTGCTCATACACATCAGAGTCTCGACTTGTTGGCGAATGACATTCAGATGCATCCAAATGATGTCCTAGGTCTGGTTTCATTAGTAAAAAGTCTCCAATATTTAATGATTCATCATCTTCCACAAGAAGATGATGCACTCGGATAAGAATGAAATATTTTTGTTCATTTGCCAGCATGTTTGGGATAATTATTATTTGCCATGGAGGATTTTCTGACGGAAGATATTTTGTCACAATTTCATTCACATAATCCTGAAAATACAAATACGATCTAAGATAAATAAAACAGACAACATACGTTTGATGATATAAAAAACATTACACATATTTATTTAAGCGCATCATCAGAAGAAATGGTCATTGATTTTAAGAAGACGTAATTGCTTTATTTCATGCAATGAATGTGTGACCAAACAGCTAATTTAACATATCAAAGACATTGATGAGTAATGCCCAATTAAAACATCAGATATTATTTTGTACATTGCATTAATTAAAGTTAATTAAGTGATCTTGTGATAGAACAACAGTCTATTAGTTAGACCCATTCATTCCTACGAAGGATAATTTAATTGATGTTCTAATGTCGCTACATCGACATAAATGTAATACGGTTCTTGGTTTAAGCTTTGCCTAATGACGAACACTGGTTCAGGGCTTTGGTTAAAATTCTTGAATTCAACATTGGTACATTGAAATTACAAATAATAATCGTCTACTTAAAAGTCAATGAATTGTTATGTTATATTGCGAGTCTAATATGGATTTTAGTTTCATATTGGCTCCATTGCAAGATTCTGAATTATTTATTTAAAATTAGCAGACCGATAACTGCCTTTTTTCAAGTTTGCTAAAAACGCAAACAGCACAGCTCAATTGCTGGTAAACTATTCCAATGCTGTCTTGTTGTCTAATTTCGTAGGGAGAAAATCTTACCCAAACTTAAGCCTGATTTAAACGACAGCTGCTCTAAATATGAAATCTTATTTATACTAATTTTTAATACTTTTACGTTCTGGCTTTAAATACACTAAAAGATTGGTATGCAATAGAGGTCTGCACGGGCCAAAATTTTACAAAACTACCCGGTCCGAGCCCGAAAAACTCACGCCCGACCCGGCCCGGGCCCGAGTCTAATGCCGCACTTGTTACCCAAACCCGACCCGAAGCACCGAGAAATTTGAAATCCTCGATTTGGTATACTTTTTCCCCAGATTATCTCCGAAAGTCCTTTTTTTTTTTTTTTAGCTCACCGAGGAATTTGAAATCCTCGATTTGGTCCGGGTCGGGTAAGAGCCCGTGGGCCAGGCCCGGGCCCGTGCAGACCTCTAGTATGCAATATAAAGAGATATATTTTTAAGAAATATACCTGATATAAAAACAATAATTTCGCATGTGACTTCAAAAAATTGGGTTCATGTCTAATTCCGCATTTTGTTGTGTTGCTATTAATTAAGCTTCAATACTTAATTATAATTATTACAAAAAACTACAAAGCTGTGTAAATTATAAACTCTATTATCACGTGTAGTGAACACATGAAACTAAATTATAATGATAGGTAATTATCTTTAATCGGATTAAACTAATATTAGATAATAAACTATTTTATATGGGCCAATGCCACGGCCTGTGGTGATAACATCCAAAAGTTGATTGCATAATTATGTGATAGCAATAAACGCGTGGCTCTAAAATTGTATCTTCTTGAATAACCACTAAAAGCCAATATAGGTAAAAAAAGAATGATAATTTAGGAGTTCGCTATTCGAATTATAGTACAATTGCTGGAGCCACGCTTAGAGTCAAAGACAAGCATATGCAGTAGGTTATAGCCAAATGAAAATTATCTTATCTTCTAATCCAGGCGGGAGACATTATGGATGAATAGTCGCATTTGGGAATTCAAAATGAAAGACACACCGCCAATTAAATAGGATTTTTAGATAAACAGTATTTTTTTTATCAAGAAAAAGAAAAACAACAATAACAAACAATGTAATAGAGCGAATGGAACTGTTTTTTTTTAAATTCAGGTGTGAGTTTTGTGATTGATATTCTTAACACTGCTTGTAAATTTTCAGTTCCAAATTTGAGTTCCAAGATATTATACATCCATGATCCATGTATGAAAATTATTAACTGTGCAGTAAGTGTGCCTTTTGAGCGTTACTTTCATCGAGAGCTATCGATCCTAATATTGATTGTAGTTGCTCGTTTTAATTTTTATCAATAACTTCAATTCTTCTTAAAATTTTCTCATAAAAATAGTTTCTCAAATTTGTATTAAATGCCATGGCATATATTAGTTCCACAAGCTTCAATAATGCATTCTTTAATGTAGTCTCCTAAACCAATAATATGGACAATGACAAAATTCTTCATTATTCATTGGCCGAAAGAACACATTTCATTGTCTTAATAATTTTTGAATCAATCCATCAGCTGTTTTCTTTCTGTTTGCTTCCGGAGTTAAATAAGCACCAGATGCTTATGCTCAGAAGTGAAATATCTTTTAATATTATATTCCTTCCTTACTGATATACTATCCCGAAAAATGATTTTTATTTACATAAGCTAAAAAGGGAATCTTTTTGAGAATTACGCTTATATCTCACATGCAACAGAAAAATACGCGGTTGGCCTGTGTCTTCTTTAATGCAACTAGTGCTGCTTTGCGGCAGTGAATCATGATCTTGATCCGTAAATTCCTTCATTATTTTTTTGAAAAATTAATATATATTTCAAGTTAATTGCCAACGCACGCTGTATCATTTGACATTTAAAGTTATTTTTTTAATTCACTTGAGATACGTAATACATCACGGGCAATACAATTTGGAGGCCCCTATTTTTTGGATAGCACAAAAGCGAGTTGCTATATAAGCACGAAATTCCGTATAAAATAAAGCTTATTATTGAAAGACGAGTCAAATATTCACGACCTATATTTACCATATAAATTATATTTGAGGCCCTTTGGACTATGAGGCCCCAAGCACGCGCCTCGTGCGCTTTTAAGATAATCCGTCACCGCTGGATGCCCCAATTGGATTGTTTGAGAACCACCGTTTAAGTAACTTCCGAATTAGAGCACCCCTAACTTAATTATACACGTCGATATGAGCGAAGAAAGCATTATTTTTTTTAAATGCATACACCGATAGGCCTGACTCTGGGAAACATTGTATTAGATCAGTGGTCGGCAAACTTTTGAGAGACTGGGTAAAAAAGAAAAATATTGAAAAATTAATTTGGTTAGTGGGTAAAAGTTCAATTTTTTTTTTACCATTTATTCTTTTGAAAAATCATTTTTAGAAAATAATATATGTATATATTTATATACAATACATAATATATTTGCATGGTATATACATATGTGTAAATACAAAACACACATATAATATTGTTATTGGTGGCTTCCGTGGTCTTATTAACTATGTAAGTAATTTGATAAAAAAAAATATTATCATAATTTCTTGGCGGGTAACTCAAAATGTCGAAGTGGGTAATTCAATTACCCGCGGGTAGTAGGTTGCCGACCACTGTATTAGATTATAACTACCCTAATATTTAGGGTGGAGGAGATTGATTAAGGCGGCCAAAATTCTCAGCAGTCTGTAGTATGTACTAAAAAATTAAAAGAAGCATATTTTCCTACTAACTTGGATGTTGTGATCTGTCACTGGGCGTCCTCTAAACTTGGCGCTACCCGCTATGACATGGTTGTCTAAATTGAATGGTGTAAACCTTCTCCATGCGTAGTTTCCCCAACAGGAGACTAGGGCCGCTCGCAGCTTTGGGAAAAGAAGGTTTCCAGATCTGTCTCGCTTTTCTAAGACATGGTCTATTAAATTTTGACGCACCAATTCCGGCTGGCATGGTCCTGGTTACAAAAAAAAATATAAATATTCAGACTTCATCTTTATTTATGAAACTTTGGATTACTTATGAAAATTAAATTACTAGTAATTATATAATAATAGATTTTTGATAGTAAAAAGTGACAATCCTCACTTATCAGGAATGATTTAGTTTTTTAACAACCCAGCCTATGTTCAATATAACACTAGGGCTTATAAAAAAACCGGTTGTCGAATGTAAATTTTGTTCGAAAACCGGTTTTCGAAGTTTTACAAAAAATGAGTAATTCAATTAAAATAGCGATAAAAAGTTCATTTTTTTATGTTGCTTATTTATATACATAATAATGCACAACAAGAAATTATTTGGTGTTATTCTTCAGAAAATATGATTTAAGAAAACACAAAGCGTCCACTGATCGTTTTGTAATAACATTTCCTGATATCGAAAATACCCTTTCGCTGGGCAATGATGTGTGGCATATAGTCTTTAAGTCATTAAATAAAAGATCTAAATTTTCTGTCCTTTTGGAAAATTCGTTTATGGAAAATTCGGCACAACCGGTTACGAAGTTGAAAAACCGGTTTTCAAATGTCACAATTTTTGCCAAAAAACCGGTTGTTAAAACCGGTTATTGAAAACCGACAAGCCCTAGTAACAACACTGGACTATCTATATGTAGCATAAATGACTGATTTCAAAGTTTTTTTGCAGCTGCCACTTCTAATATTTAAATAATCGATTGAAAGGGTCAATACATCTCTAACGGGCGTGAGTATCGAGCCCCAATAACGTATTCATCTCGTCACATGCGGCTAAGGGGTTAATAATAAATTATAATGACTCTTTGGAATAAATGTTTAATTGATTAAATGAGTGCATTGTCACAATTTTCTAGTAGCTTTTAAAAGTGCTTATGTACCAATAAAATCTAGAATTGTTCTAATTCGAACCGGCTACTACCAATATAAATTCGGCAGATAGTTTATGATGCATACTAACTACCAAGAATCCCGTTTAAGTGTGAATCATTACATCAACTCAAGGAATGATCCTTAATTAACTGCTTAAAAATATAATTGATACATGCAACATTGCCGTAATGATATTCGGGAACAACAACCAATCGGACGGATCGGGCATCGTGCTTTTAACCAGTTATAATATGTAAATAGGGTTGCCATACATTCCGTATATTTGGGACTGTCACAGTATTTCATCACTTAGTCCCGTATTACTTTGTGTCATATTTTTGTCCCATTTTCTCCCTAAGCTCTGCGTGGGGGGATGAACCGTGAGACGCGGTGCTACAAATTGAGTATGGAAATTAAATGGCTGAAGTTTTTTTCAGATACAAAACATATTGATGAGAAGTATAGTATAATAAAGCTATGCGAATACGCATTTGCCTAACCAGACCATAATGCAATTGTGGTTCCCTATCAACTAAATCAGTGCTTCCCAAAAAACTTCACTCCACGCCTCCCTTAATACAACACATGTTCTGCGGCGGCCCCTGGAGAAATTCCACGGGGGCGCGGCCCCCAATTTGGGATGCACTGAACTAAATGGTCGGACTAAAGAAACAGGTAATCACTGGAGACAATTGAAGCAATTTTGGTTTGTCATTATAATTTTTAAATGTCTAGTACCCAATTTTATAATTATGCCAAGAAAGAAAACAATATATGTAGTTATAAAAATAAAATCAACTTTAAAATATGACTTCGTTTAAGAGGATTAGCCTTGAACCTTTTTTATTATCCTACGTGTTCATATTATTAGATTGCTTAAATTGATTGAGTTAAATAAACTTTTACCTACCCACTGTTTTCGTGTTTAATTTATTAAGCACGTCCCGAACCAATGCTTGGCAATTATGGCAACCCTATATATAAATGAAGTTATAAAATCTTTTCTCACCTTTTATTGTCATCAGCACATTAATTACTCCTTGGTTTCTATAGGTATCCAGTAAAGTCCTTACTGAAGCTGTCTCCACAAACACTAGATGAGGGAATCTGTTTGACAACAACTTCATCCATAACTTCCTTGCAGTTCGTACCACTATAAAAACAAAAAAGTTGAATCTATTTGATAGTATGTTTTAATATGACTTAATTTGAACTAATATAAAGTTTCAACATTTAATCACTAATATTCGATTCATCTGAGAAAATCCACAAATTTGAAGAAGAAAACATATATTGGTCGCCGCGGCAAATTGACGTTTATTTTTTTTTTATTTACTAGGCCAACATAATACAATAAACGTCACAACAAAGGAAATGTAAGGATTTCTTCCGCATTTCCAGTCAATTGAAAATTGGTTATGTATTGTGTATCTTTTTATATAATATGGTAATTGATCACTTGCGTAGTTTAAAAAAAACACCCCTTGTGCTTAAGTTTCATTTAAATTTAATTAAAAAGTATTTCAAAATCAAAAATACTACACACTGCGCATCTTTGTATATTCTTTCTAATACAAAACATATCGACTGTGGAAAGGAAAAAGGACGTAACCCACACACATCAAATTTTACAGGAGGTGCAAAAAACGTGTTTTGATGATTTTGGGGCATATGCAAATTTTGAATTATACACAACCTTGAAGTGCACGGAGACTTATAAACTGGTGTTTAATTGACATAATCTAATATTAATTATAAAAATTATCTAGAAAAAACCTTTATTTCAGTCTTTTTTTTCTTGGTTTTAATATTTTACAAGGTCATCTTTTTCAAACGTAGAAGCTAAATTTAGATACTAATTCGGCATTTGCAGCTTGCATCCTTTCGATAGAACGTTTATCAAGTTTGATACATTGTGATTATCGAAAAAAAGGTGTTTTGAAAAAACAGTGGGTTACGTCCTTTATCCTTTCCACAGTCGATATATTTGTCCTTAAGGTTTCGTGTTAAATGTTTACCGAAGCCCGCTTAGGGTTTGCAATACCGGATGAAAATATAAATACCGGTATATCAAAGAATGTTTTCAATGATGAAAATACGGCCAATTGGGATCGCAATACCGGACTAGTAATACACAATCGGTACTTCAATATTTAATATAAAATACCGTCTTTAAAATGTAAATGAATCATCAATGGTTTATCAAAATAAAATATTCATTAATATAAAAACATCATTAAAAGCTTATCAATTTTGGAACCTGTCAATATTGATACTTAACTCTCGGCAGATTTTAAATATTTCAATACATCGCAAACAATTTTACTAAAATATAAGATGGTTATCAATTCATAATTCAATTTTGGCTGATTTTAAATACCGATATACCCATGGGTGGGCTGGAGGGGGTTCGGAGGGCCCCGCGCGAGCCCCTTGTTAAATTTTAGTTGAGCCGGCGAGCCCCTTGTTAATTTAAAAGAAAACAATATTCTCATATCAAATTAGTATATAACTGCAATTTTTGACATATATTATCTACAACAGATTCGGTAGTACATTTGTAGCTAATAGATATGTAGATTTACGGTAAATTGCATATTGTTACATGTTATAAGTGTAATAAGTAAAAATCGATTGCTTATTTAAGTATTGCATATGATTGCATAGGAGTATTTAAAAAAATCACTCCTTCCTCAGAACACCGAGAATTGCTTTGAGATTAAGCGAGCCCCTTGTAAACGTATTGCCAGCTCATCGCTGGATATACCCGTTTTTTAGTATTGAAAAAATACCGTGTATACCGGGATTCTGGATTCGATAATACTGGTTTTGTAATCCCTAGTCCCGCTGTATCTATGTGTATGCTTTGATCTTGATGAAAGTTTTTCATACCCTTTAATTAATAAATTGAGGGTTAGAGTTTCCAAAATTTGACTTAGATTTTCTTTATTGTATTTTGAGACAGCTTTAAAATTTGGGTAAATACAGTGAAACCTTTCATAACGAACAAAGCAAATTATAAAATAATTATGCTCGTTATAAGAGGCTCCACTTTCCCGTACTTAAACTTAAAAAATAATAATTTAATTAATTGAAAAGAGAGTAGGTAGGGACCACCAACTCACCTGGTTAATTATTACTTGAGACGGATATGTCGCAAAGAAAACAAATGTAAGAGGAGGAACAGTTTTTACAACCTGTTTGTGTAGGAAAGCAAATTACATATGATAATAATTATTTATTTTGTAACAGAAAACAGCAGCTGTAAAAATTTCAAATATAGGGACATATCTTATTTTAAATGTGCGATAAGTTCAATTATTTGTCATTCAATTTTAAATGTAAAAATCATTCTAGTATGTAATAACATAACAATAAGAATCAATGATGTATGTTCTTTCTGATGTTCTTTTCAGTTTCTTCATAACGACTTACCAACATAAGAAACTAATAAAGCAGGTACTGCGCACGCGCTGCATACGAATGTCACCAACGTTAACGCATGCGCCAGAACAGATGTTCTTGGTGACGTTTCTACGATTCTCACGCCTCTAAAGTTGGCGAGCATTCTTCGTGTATTAAAAGGACATCTAGCGGATCTGTAAAGAACAATGACAATAACTGTAAATCGGCTAAGTAGAAAAATGTATTTTGTATAAAAGTTATGTTAAATATCGCACTAGGACTTTGGTGCTATTAAAATTAAAAACAGATTGAAGTATATTCTCTTAGTAGGTATTTCCTCTTTATTATTTACTCTCGGATTCATGCTTACAATAATCTAATTCTTTTCAAATACATAGATCACTTTTATGTTGTTATCTGTGAATTCTTTACGGAAATGCATTATACGTTTTTTTTAATCTGTCATTGTCATTGAACATAATAATTACTGTAGAATCAGTACAAACGTTGTGTTATATTTCTACAAATATATATTTTTTAAATAACTGCGCGTCCACGGCTATACTTTCTACAGCAAAATTATTGCACGTTTATATGCGGGCCTGTTTTTACCATAATATTGTTTCGTCATTAAGCTGGCGAGAGCCACGAGTTATTCAGATAAAAATGTAATTGTCAGTCAATCCATCATTATTGTTTTGTTCACCCACTATAATTATTAGTTTGAAAGGAATATTATTTATGACAGTCTTTACAAATATGTAAATAGAAAATTCTGTGAAAATGGGATCCTATTTATCATGTACGTTGATTGCCATGTACAAATCGTCAGTAGCGTGCAGTCAATAGAAGTATGTATAAACAAAACTATTTCATTTAAAAAATCTCGTATTAGTCTGAAAATTGCTGGGTCAGGTCCAATGCTCAATGAATAAGACAAGAGCCAATCAAATATTAATTAAATAACTGTCTTGTAGTGCGCGCCAAGCCGGAATGAGGGCGCGGCGGTATCCCAACTGCTGCGCGGCCGCGCGCGCGCGCAGCTTAGAGGGAACGTTGGTCAGGTCCTGTAGCAAGTATTATACTCGCCCGACTAAAATGCATTGAGTTTTGTACTTTAATTTAATTTTAAAAAAATAAGGCTCTGAGTTTTCCACTTTTTCATGACTCCGACTCCACGAATTGGACTTAGACACGACGGGCATGATATTCTCAACATTTTAATTATTATGTATGCACACAGTGACCCCTTCACCCACCGGTTGGCAGTTGTGCTTTATACAACATCATCTCGCTTAAATACACTTCCGATATAGACATTAATTACATTGTTTTTAAATTGAAAAAAAATACAAAATATGTTTATCATGATTATTCTGTTTATCAAAAACGCAGAATACACCCAATCTGCCATCGTATACGCATATAAAGTGTGTGTGCTGAGTATTTCTGTAAAGGTGAGTATTTCTTTACGCACATCACACCTATCTATACACTCTGTTCATCTATGCCAGGGGTACCCAAACTATTTGATCACCAGGCCATATTGAAACATTTTCAAAAGCTGGCGGGCCAAGAGTCAATTCTCAGATTATTTCTTCAAAAATATTTACATTAATAAATGTTATAAAACACTATTTCTTTAATTGTGCATATTTACATAGTTGCTGTAATATATTATGCACGTTGCGAAAAAATCCAAACTTCTATTTGATGTGTCCACTCACATAAAATCATTTAGAATAAAAATGATTTTCTTTTAGTCTCAGTTAAAAAACAATTGTTCATTTTAACAAATGTAAAAAATTTAGCCAGCAAACACAGTCGCCGTTTCCCATTGAATTTGCAGTTGAAGCTTTGGCTGAGCTTAAAAGCAATTTTAAATGTAGATTTTGTTTATTTTGATGATATAGCAAGTGGTAATATTTTTTTTCGAAATCCCTTCAACTGTGAAATCGAAAATTTATCACCAAAAATGCAAATGGAGTAATTAATCTGTAATGTAATGATGTTCCTAAAGACAAATATAAAAAATACCATTATTGGATTTTTATAAAAGTCTTCCACCAACAGAATTTGAAAATTTACACAGATTTGCTCAATAGGATATTTTCTGTATTTGGAAGTACGTATATATGCGAAAAACTTTTCCTAGAATGAAATACATATACAAAATCTGTGGATAGATCTACTTTAACTGACGAGCATCTTAAATCCCTCCTGATTATAGATAAACTACAAGTAAAATTGAACCACAATTAAATTATATTATAAGCAAGAAGGAACAATTAGGTAACAAATTGCAATTTTTTAAATGTTTAAATAAAAAATGGTGAAGCTGATTGTATACTTTTTTTTACTTTGATTTTTTCATTATTTAAAAAAAAACATCCACAAGAGAGTAAAGGTAAAAGGTAAACTTGAAATCAACTTGAGGTCAAGGGATGAGGGCCAGATTATTTTTGCGCACGGACAAAATTTGGCCCGCGGGCCATAGTTGAGGCAGTCGGCACACATGATCTATGCTACGCATCTTTCGCAAGCGTATTGAATGAATGTGGGGCTCGCGCGATCCCCTTGTTAAATTTTACTATGGCTGGCGAGCCCCTTGTTAATTTAAAAAAAAACCAATATTCTCAGATCAAATTAGTATTTAACTGCAATTTCTGACTTATATATTATCTACAACAACTTCAGTATACACAGTAGTACATTTTCAGCCATTCACATTGATTAGTTTACGGTAAATAGCATATTGTTCTACATTATTAGTGTATTAATTAACAATCGATAGAAGTGTTAAAAAATCCCCTCCTTCGACGTAACACCGATAATTGCTTGGAGATTAAGCGAGCCTCTTGTTAATGTATTGGCAGCCCACCGCTGAATACAAATCTTTATTACTGTGAATATTTTATTACCATAAAAATTATACATGCGACTACAAATATTATCAAAGCGTACATATTTTAAAAAATCTATCAGTGTCGTATTTTTTACAGTTTGGCTCGATACGAAAAAAGTTTTCCGATCCCTGCTCTGTACCAAAGAAGTGTTTGTTTATTTTGACTGTTTAGTTTTGGACACCTTCAAATGACTGAATATTTAGATTCTGTTTATTTTACCCCACTCCCGTTTGGATTGACAGCGTCAAAGCCACAGTGTATCGATCAAAGACAGCGATTCTGATTGGACAGAATAATTGAACTTCGCCCTACGAGACTGTAATTTTGGAGTGATTTGTAACATAAATTTGTGTTTAAATTAATCATATACATATAATGAACAAAGCTTTTACCATAAATAATACAATTTTGGAAGTATAAAAGTATTTTTTCATTAATCTTAGGTCTTAACAGTAGCGGTTGAAATGTTTATTATGTGAGCAAAAACGGTATCTTTCAACAAAAAAAATAGGAGCATTATTTCACCGTTTTATCAGCGGGAGCAAAAGTTTACTGTTTGTATAAACACTAGTGGCATGCAGTGTTCCCTCTTAGCTTGATTTTACAGCATGTAAAAAAATAGAATAAGTTCTGTATACTTGTTTTATTTTACAACAAAAAAAAACACTTTTTATAACAAATATGACAAATTATGCCGTGCAGTGTTTGATTGGCCTGCGAAGTTTTTAAAATTTCCGCGCTGCTAACCTCTCATCTTAGAGCAGTGGTTCTTAGCCTGGAGTGGGAGAAAGCATTTCCAGGGGTGCGGGAGACGTTTCTATGTTGACACATTATAGGCGGGACACGTAAAAATACGTTTATCGCTAACTGTCGGCTTTGTTAGTATATTGACTCATAATTTAATGGTTTCTTCAAAATAACTGCCGTGGCAAGTGATCCTTTTTGACAATAAACAATACATCTCATAATTTATAATGCCCTGAATGTTCGTTCACACAAAGTATTTTTTTTAAAAAGGCGCATATGTTTCTCGAATATTTAGGGCATCAGATTTCACACTTCCAGTGATTGTAAATTTGTGGGAATGAAGATTTAATAATATAGTTACGTATATAATTGTATGGTATGGATTAATGTTATTTTTTATACAGAATATTTTGAATATTTCATATTGATAACAAGTGGAGTGCTATCTACTAAATTAATAACAGGTTTTTATATTCAGCTTAATAAATTAAGTAGTGAAATTATGATGTATTCAAAATGTTTTCATTTTATTTTTAATGATTAAATGTTACATATGATTTCTTTGAAAATTTCAGCCAAAAATATTGTTTGGTTTAGAAGTTGTGTTGATTTTAAGAATGTAATATATTTTTGCGCTAATCCCAAAAAAACGCCCGCTTACAAAGTGGTAAATATATTACAAACACGTAAATAAATTTTATAGGGGTTGCGGAATTATTAGTGGCAGGTAATTAGTCTTGATTGATATCTACATGTCCTGTTAGAGGAGTGGGCAGGAGATGCTATTGCTCCACTCCTCAAAAAATCAGGTGATATTAAATTTCTATTCAACTCAATAAGTCATCAGTGAAAGAATGCAACGAATCGAGTATTTCCATATATTTCACTTTCAAGAAAGCTTGCAAATAGGTCAACTCAATCACGAACCAAAAGCGATTAAATAGATTGGCAACGCTGAATTTAAAATACCAGATGGCCCATGAATTAGATTATTCTTTTATTGTAGATGAATTTTCTGGTGCTAAAAATATTAAAACCACCACACAAACATTCATAATGTTTATTTTCTCGCTCATATTTTTCAATTTTGAAGCTAAAGGTGGTTGGTCTCAAAAATATAATTATCCTCGAGTCTCGAAATTCTCTAAAACACCCTAGGTATCCTGAAATTCGTGTCACATTAAAAACATTTGTACAATATTAACAATCGACTCTTATAAAGTATATGTTATGATATATATATATGGCTTCAGAGCAATTTGTCTATCATTGATTTATCAACCAATAATCTTAAGATCGTCCACACTCCACAGTAGCTGCAGCACATTAGTAATAAGGTACAAAAACATGTTTTCTCTCTTTAAAAACCTGATTTAGTGTATTTATTTCTTGGTTTGAAATATAAAGATTCCATTGTGTTCTTGTAAATCTGATCTTAGTTCTGATTTTTCTTGGAGAGAGGCTTTAGATTAGAGGTCCACACGGGCCCGGGCCTGGTCCTCGGGCTCCCACCCGGCCCGGCCCGGGAGCGAGTAAGCGCAATTGAGATTCGGGCTCGGGCCGGGCCCGGGTAAGGAATTTATTTATTTAGAAAAATATTTCAGACTACGTTCGTGGCATAAGTTAGCCATGATATTTTTTTATTATAATCAGTTCTATAGTGAATCGTAAATTGTTGTAAATTTGTAAACAGCGAGCTTTTTTCGGGATGAAGAGTATAAATCTGGGCTTCGGGTCGGGTTCAGGTAACAAGTGTGGTATTAGACTTGGGACTGGGCCGGGTCGGGCCTGAGTTTTTCGGATTCGGACCTAGACCGTAAGTAGACTTATCATTTTTGTTGGTTGTAGGATTGTTTATCACTTCGAAATGACGCACACGAGATTAATTATTATGCCACACCGCCGAAACTGAACAACAGCTAAATACCACCCAGCGGGTATTAAAACTCTTACAATTTTTAATTCTTCGACGCCTAGTGATTTACAAAATCTTTTCGGTGACGCATGGTATCAAACAATGTTTATTAACTCTCATGGCTCGGAGACTAGAAAAATACTTCTCTGCCGATGGGGGTCGTTTAGGGACCCCAGTGGTTTCCTCATTATTGGCCTTATTCTTATGAATTAAAAAAAATAGTCTAAGGGCTTTAAAATATCTCTCTGCATCATTCCTCATACATTTTTTTTTTATAAAAATCCGTGTTTTTTTAATAAATAATCATATTTTAAGTTGCGCGTAAAAAAGACGTCATTCCAGTACAAATATGAATTTGCAACTGACGCGTTCAGCCCAGTTATCTTACGAACGATCGCTGATAAGCGGGCGCTTATCTCGTTATCGCATCGCGTTATCGCGTATTTATATAAACTACAGAAGGTCCAAAAAACTATGATATAAGAATACCCCTTAATTATAAACATTGTATCACCCATATTAAAAAATATATTTAAGAAAATGTAGGTATTGGGGTCGCATTTCTTGAGCTTAGAACCGGAAAAGTTAATAAATGATTTGAATCGATTCCCGGAATTTCCTTCACAATATCACTTACTCTGATAGTTCCTACTATTGATTAGCACAATGCCAAACTATAATTGAAGAAAGAAATTCGACACAGCATCGATAGCATTTTAGTTAAACAATTGTTTTGAATATTTTTATCTCATTTCATCATTTATATGATTTACAAAGTTAATGCATACTAAATTGAAAAATCTGACCCGTTTCGATTCTATTTAGTTTTTGGAGATTTATTTTTCTTTTAACCGGATTGAAAGATTGATTTTCCTTTGCTCATTTATATGCAGTTAATTATTTTTGGTGTTATTACTTTTTCACTCGATTATTCAAAAAAATCAATCGTCTCTTTTTCGACTTAAAAAGTCTTCCAATCAAAATAATCATAAAATTTGACAAATATTGATTCGAAGCATTGCAAATGTATAGTGAATAAATACAGATGTTAAAATTGTATGATTATTGAAAAATAACGATTATCTCAAAGAAAGATTTTAACATAACGTCTTCTGCCAGTATACCGACGATAAAATAATTTAAAAATAAGCTAAAAGTCAGCAAAACCATCTTACGATATCAAACAATATATTACACAACTACATATTGCAAGTCGTGTTTCATTCAACAAGAAAACAAATCATTGTTTCGCAATTTGTGCTGGTAATGTGTTTATGCAGGAAGGGGTATTTATCATTATAGTAATTAATATTTATTAATAATCATGACAATGTTGGTATTAATCCTTTTTTAAGAATGATATCTAAAATGTTTAAGTAATTATCAGAAACACATAATGAGGTACTGTTCAATTTTTGTTACAATAAATAGCTATGTGACTTACCATTGTTTTTAAGGTCACTGTGACTCACTGGCTAGACTTCAGTTTAGTTTTATAAATCGCCTTATTCACTTAACATCTGCACTTTTTAAGCAACTTGAAACCTACCAGATGGGCTATTTTTATTATAAAATGAATGTCCACTTATCTTTAAGCGCGGGTTATCGAAAATATAGCGAACACTTTGGTATTATTAATTATGTAATCAATGGCATATTGTGATTCCGCCTTCTTTCGTAAAGTAATGACAACTGAAGTTATGTTTCATACTAAATTATTACTTATGTTTGATCTAAGAAGAGTTCGAAGTTCAGACAAAGTTTATCAGGAATTTCTCGATGATAAGGTGTATTGATTTTATTATTGTTTATATATAATAAATATTAAATTATACAAGCACATATTTATTTTCGTCAGTGTTTCTAATGAAATTACTGGGTGGTATATTAATTATTAAACATTTACAGCTTCCCAAATATTATACTCCCTTCTGATAACATAGTTTACCTCGTAAATTGGAATAATCGGTTGCATCATAGACAATCCGAATTTATTTAAGCATTAATTTCAGTGCTCGAAATTGATCGTTTCGGGAACCGGAACGCTCAACAATTTTAAAGAAATTTCAAAAATTGATTGATATTTTGCTTTTACTTGTGGTGTGTGAACTACCAATTTAAATGCAAACAAACTTGTCGAAGGAAAGTATTTGTAGCTATAGCATAAATAATCTAATATTTTTTCTGACGTAAATAAACAATCATATCACGTAATGTTGTAATCAGCTTTCAAAAAATAAATTTAAAATTGACAAAATTGATACGGTTTACTGTTTTCTTGATCATTTGCCCGTGCCGGTTCCCAATATGAGGAAAAGTCCAATATGAGGAAAAGTGAGAAATTACTTATCACTCTTTGATTGTAGTTTTTTGCTAATCAATCCTTTACTAAGCATTTTTGAATCATCACTTTGTACTCACCGGAATATACTTTCTAAAATCTCATAGAAGGCGTCCTGTTTGTATCGAGCAAACTCTCAAAATCGTGCAATTTTGATAGATGAATATTATACTAGATTCTATCTAATATCTAATGGCTGTAAGATTATCCTCCATTTTTAGCGAAAAAATATTATTTTCTCTTACAAACGCCACAGCGATTAATTATTAAAACTCTACCACGAGAGCTTTTTTTCATTTAACTCAGCGATTTCCAACATGGGAGGCGCGCCTCCCTGGGTAGGTGGGGGCCATTGCAAAGTGAGGCGCAAACAGTCCAAAATATTTATTAACCCTTTAAAACGTGTCTTTATTACTATATGAAATAAAGGATGGGGAGGCGTGAAGATATTTTTTTCTTCAAAGGGAGGCGCAGTAACATAAAGGTTGGAAACCACTGATTTAACCAGTAATTTATTATTTATTTATTTTGCATGAACATTGGAAAAGATTGACAAATTATAAATTTAAAACATTTACAATGAAGAAAAACTGTAGACTTTTTAATTTTAATTTGACAAGGAAGTCCAAAGCAATATTGACATCCAAAGCAATATTGTTAAAATTAAAATAACTTTGATAGTCCTGATTTAAGTCAATCAATAAATAGTATCAATCAAAAATTGTTCACACATGTAACTTTGCTTTATTAGCTTATACGACAACATAAAAAACAAAATTGAATAAGTATCTAATTGATTTCTTTTTCATAGTTGCCCAATTTTAATTCTTATTTTGTCTCAATTCTTTGTCACCATTTGCCCTTTTACTTAAGACATATTTACTCTAATAACAATGGCATATTTTGGTTTGTATTACAGTTTTTAATACTGATGTATTATAAAGTGTTATCATTTACAGGAAAATGACAGAATAATTCATAACAATGTGAATGTTGCTTGATTGCTTCAAAGTGAAGTGTTTTAACAGTACCAATTAATAATAATTGTTTTCAAACATGTTTAGAATGCATAACTGACGTTTTAATTTGTATTTAAATAGCTATAGCAAACATGAACTCAATATGCTACTTGGTGAAGCCAGGGTAAACATAAGCAATATTATATGAAGTCGATTTCACGTAGCTTGAGGAGATCGGGCAATTTGGTTCAATTAAACTGCTGCCTTGATGAAACCAACTTCACGCAAAATAATTAAGAAAGTAACACTAATTCCCCATGTACAGTTATTTTTTTGTGTTAAGATATAATATGCACAATATAGCAGATTTTGGTTTACCAGTTTCCTAAGCGAGCCGACGTTGACGTAATAGAAGTATTTTAACCCTTTGAGGAGTGAGTACTGAATTATTTTTTTTCTTTTATGTTCATTATTTGTAGTATTGCCACACATAATATAGATCAATCTGGAAAGAATATTACTTATTATTTCAGGTGGTAAATATTTTTTTTGAATTATAAAACGCATAATTAAAAATGTAAGTAAACTAATTCTTTATTATTTTTAATATTTTTCTAAAAGCTATTAGTGCGATTTTGTGCCTGGATCTTTTTTTGCTGTCATCTTTTTACATCTACAGACGTCGATTTCAGGAAGGGAATCAATCCCAAATGATATTTTAGGCTCAATATTATATGACTACCATTTTTTTTCACAAATTTTATGTATCTAGTATTTATATCTGAAGAAATAACAAAAAAATAATAAAGAATGTGAGAATGGTTATAGATAATAGATGACATGATACTTAGACGTACAGATACGACGATAGTTATCAAAGGGTTAATATTATCCAGAAAAAAAAGGTAATCTGAAACTCTGAAAGCGTTTAATCATTTCTTGGAACCCAGAAACGCAACATGTAATTGAAGTGCTGTATTATATTATGAGACCATATCATATTATATATTTTTTATTGAGATGATAAGTAAGATAAGAATCATGTATTTCGGTATAACAATCTCAAGCCACGAGCACTGTTGTAGTGAACAAAGGCAATTTATGAGTAGTCCGACATGTTTAATCCTCTAACAAAAAAATGTATGGTGGTTATACATATATAGATCGATTAGCTCATTTTTTGTTAAATATTGCAGAAGATTTTTGTAAGTGGAGTTTGTGAGTGTTCAATGTACTTAATCACTAAATAATTCAAATGTATCGGGAAATTTGTTCTTGAAAATTAAGGATCATTTATAGAACTGTAAAAAATATAGCGAATGGCACAAAATGTGATTAGCGGCGATTTTTTTTTGCCTTTGCAATACCAGATTTTCATTTAGGAAAACAATTGAAAATGTTAGTTTTTTTTGTATTTTATAGAAAATATTGAACTAAAACGATGTAAGAAAAAATCAGTTCAAGGATTCCTTACAAAATTGCAAAAATAAATTATTTCATCTTGATTTAATATGACTTCAAACTTCAGACTAATTATCTAAAAAATACCGTATTTGTACTGTGCTGCCTAGCATGGCATATTAACAATTGGAGGCTTTAATAAGCGATGTAAATTTTTGTTAGCACCTTGGTTTGGATTCAGATTCCTAATATTCAGCACAATAAACGAATGCCCCAATTAACCGGTGGCCCAATAAAGTAAAACCGTATATATACTCATATTTATTATTGACAATAAAAAAGTCCAAATCATGTAAATAAATAATCACTATTCCAAGTCGCGATACCTTAAATGAGACATTTATGTATTGATTCAATTAGCATTTACACTTGCTAGAATTCCATTGTAATAACGCGAAAATAACAAAAAATAAATATCAAAAAGGATTATAAATCCAAACAGGGGTGGGCTGGAGGGGGCTCGGGGGGGCTCGCGCGAGCCCCTTGTTAAATTTTAGCGCGGCCGGCGAGCCCCTTCTTGAGATAAGAAAATCATTCGTCTTAGATCAAATCAGCACTTAACTGCAATTTCTATAGATGGTTAAATTTTATGAAACAAGACCCTTCATTTTTTCATTTAGCGTTGTGGGCTTCCGTGCCGGACCTCATGGGTTCGAGTTAATCACTAGTTCTGTCTTAGCCTTATCATTCTATCCCTACTACTCTTTTTGGAAAAGAAAGGTTGAGCGACTGAGTAACAAACAGTTCTCGTAGAAAAAAAAAGTTTGTTGAGATACCTTCATTAGGAGGCCATATGCTCTACATTGGGAGCAAGAATGCATACAAATAAATGAATAATATTTACCGATCCCCTTGTTAAGATATTGGCAGCCCACCGCTGAATCCAAGTCGATAAATATTTAGTAGTCAAAAGACATAAAAACTTATCTAATTATGAAACAGGAAATAACAATAGCGATAAGCCAAATATTTTTACTATCGCAATCCTGTTCTTCTATACTCATTATTCTTACCCTAAATATAAGGGTGAACGACAGAACAGCAAACAGTTATCTTTATACCTCCTATATCTAACTAGTTTTTAAACACTTTGTAGACATCAAGAAACACTGTGATATGATATCACAAAAATTCAGAATGATGTCAGTGTTATTACAGTAAGTGATAATTTTTTTATTTACCAACAAACAAAAGAAAATGAATAGTGTTTTTACGATTTTAGAATCTCTGCTCGTAATTCCAATAAATATCAGAAACAAAATCCTCATACTAAGCGATTGTTGGTCATTTGCCCTGACTTCAATTAATTTTATTACAATGTCAATTAAATTTACTGAACACAACAATATTATTTGTTAACTAAGTCGTCAGTCTTCCTTAGCTACACGGATCAGGGATTCTATAGTTTTTTTTTTCATTTCAAATAAATACATTTTTAATCAAGAGCATTTATTTATACAGTAACACAAACAGTTAATCGAGGTGCTATAGAGATCGCGTACTCCTGCAATCAGCACTAATTTTTTACTAATTCCACCTGTATTTTATATGATCAAAACCGGTTTCGCATTAATACAGTGCTACTTATACTCAACGAAGTTAATTATCAAGGACTGAGCAAACAATTAATACTGAAAATTTGAAAGCGATTTACAGATACAGATACAAGCAGTGCCGGCGCGAGGTTATTTGGCGCCCTAGGCAACGATTATTGGCGCGCCCCCTTTTTAGTAAATCGTCCCATTTTTTTCTCAAAATAATGATAGCAATAACTCGGGATCATAGAAATATTTTTTTTATATATCTATGTCCGCTCCCAGTGTGAAGCATATAGTCTCAGAACAACAGCAGTTTTCTACGTGAATTGCTTTTTACAGTCACTCAACCTCTCTTTTTTGAATTATATAGAATTACAACGAACAAATGCAAACGTCAAAATAAAATAAACCTTAGTATTAGAGTATATCAAAATAATTTGAATTCTCCATTTATGCGCTTCCTAATAGTTTGCGCCCTAAGCGGTTGCCTATTTCGCCTGTATGGTGGCGCCGGCCCTGAATACAAGATATAAATAAGTGGCTCCAAATTTCCAATAATTAAAATGTTCTTCTTACAAATAAGTGAATAATTTGCACTGACATTAAGCACTTTAAAGTGATAAACAACCTGTTGGTTGTTTTTTTTTTCAAAGACACTCAGTTGTGCTGCAGATGTGTTCGCACCTAAAATAACCTCGGTTCAGAGAGCCGGTTCCTAAGCCCGTCAAGGTTAGTAGTATATTAGTAAATATCTGTGATTTTGGATCGAAATTTTTTCGGTAGAGCTAAATAACAAAAAACGAGTCACGCTGATATTTCGGACAAATCGGCACATTCCTAGGTTTTTGGATTCGGAAATTAGCCGATCAAGGTGCGAGCCGGTTATTAAAATTTTAACAGCACTTCACTGGACACACTTGCTTCCAAATGGCATTAAGAAAACATGTAAAGCATCATATTATATAAACAAGCATACCCCCTTTACAATTAGATTAAAAAATATATATTCCAGAAACACCTAAATAAATAAATTTTCAACAATGTATTTTTAGCTAAAACATAGCTGCTTCTTTAGACAATTGTACAGGAGTGTTTTTTTGCGATTACTTAAACATTGAAAAAATCCTATACACCCTTCTACGTGTATTCTTCTTCTTGGCGCTGCAGTCCAGGGTAAAATTTGGCTGCCTCAATCAATCTCCTCCACTCCACTCGATCCTCCGCCCTCCAACTCCAGTCGTTGACCTCCAGTACTCTCAAGTTGTCATCCTTCTACGTATGCATGATTAAAATTGATGTATTAATCCACAGGCTCCCAACTTGGGGGTCGCCAATTTTTTTCGATTTTGGATTTAAACAACAAAAGAAGTTTCGGAGACAATCTGGGGAAAAAGTATAGCAAATCGAGGATTTCAAATTTCTCGGTGAGCTAAAAAAAAGGAGTTTCGGAGACAATCCGGGGGAAAGTATGACAAATGGAGGATTTCAAATTCCTCGGTGGGCTAAAAAAAAAAAGGAGTCTCGGAGACAATCCGGGGAAAAAGTATAGCAAATCGAGGATTTCAAATTCCTCGGGAGTCCTCTAGTCACATTTCTTTTATAAAAAGGGGTCGCCACTCGAAAAAGGTTGGGAACCTATGTATTAATCGGTTTCACTCAATGTCTGGCAATGATCCTAATCATCAAATAAAATTGTGGAATTACTACAAAATAATTGTTTATTCAAATACCTATACAAATGTATTTCAAAAGTATAATATTTATATTTGATAGCACCATGCGAATCTGAACGAGTTATAAGTATTACCGTAGTGTTTATCATTCAATATTTTGCAACGCTTATCTTTAACATTGACCTTGACAATGAGATAAGTCTGTCCGCAATTTTTTGACTGCTTCGAAAATAATCGTTGCAGGTAAGCATTTCTTAGCACGTCCTCTAATAACATGCACTGTATAGGCGGATAGAGAAACATACTTTTGAAATAGTCTACATTTGAGAAACACTTTTAGAAGAGACATACACAAGGAATACATAACCAGGGCTGTGGAGTCGGGAAAAAAAAAGCTTCTCAGACCTTGAATCGATTTTTCCAATCATTTCCATTTAACTTACATACAATAATATATTATGTTATTATGTATACCACGGTTTCTCAACGGTGGGCCATGTGGCCCCCTAGGGGGCCACAGCGTGTTCCAAGGGGGCCACAGAGATTTATTTTTGTTTTGGGGAGCCACAACACAGTTCAGGGGGGCCACGGGCAAATTGAGGATTTCAAATTCCTCGGTGAGCTAAAAAAAATGTGTTCTAAGAGATATTCTGGGAAAAAGTATACCAAATCGGAGATTTCAAATTCCTCGGTGAGCTAAAAAAAAAAAGGTGTTCTTGGAGATATTCTGGGAAAAAGTATACCAAATCAGAGATTTCAAATTTCTCGGTGAGCTAAAAAAAAAAAAAGGTGTTCTTGGAGATATTCTGGGAAAAAGTATACCAAATCGGAGATTTTAAATTTCTCGGTGGGCTAAAAAAAAGGTATGGGGGCCACAGAAAAATAAAGACACTCAAAGGGGGCCACGCTCCCAAAAAGGTTGACAAACACTGATGTATACCATCAAATCATTCTTGTCACTATAATAATTCTTGTATTTAGTCACCTTTTCACCAAACAACATGATGGATGGAAAGACTAATGACTTTTAATAATTGAATAACCAATATTGATTTTTCCGAATCCATCTCCAGAAAAAACTCCTGGCTCCGGCTCCGACTTTCTCAACCCTGTACATAACATACAAGTATAAATAGATTATTTTATTCACGATAGATGCGTATCTAGATATTAGCAGTTATTGGACTTTGGAGTTTTACTGAAATACATATGTTTGGGGATGAGGATTGTTAAAAACAAAGTTATTTTGTTATTTAACTTCATCAATCCTCGTTACAAAAGATGTACATGTCAGTAAAACTAGGATATCTCATAAATGCAAAAATATACATATGTTATATACGCTTGAATTTTATTAAGTGTCCAAAATTAACCTTACCATGCCCAACAGTCATCGGCGGTGAACAGGCACGCCACTACGGTCAAATTCGAACACTGGAAAAGGTGCGATAAGAAAATGTATTTTTTTTTACCAATAATATACATCTGTGTTTGGCTACAAACTTATTTGTTGTCTGAGAAACCAAATATTCTGTCCTAATCATTTCCGAGATTATTGCCAAGCAGAGCGTTACCACTCAACCACAGTGATTGCCAGATGCAATTATATATTTGAATAATTTGATCGGTTTCGTTCAACGATTAAACGACGGTTTCAAAGTTAAATCATTATTTTGAGCATTTGAAAGAAATTTCACACTTTTTAAATAAAAAGTAACAGTGCTTGCCTAACTCAGGCTGCAAGTTTTTCTTGAATAAAATATAAAATGGACGACGAAAATCAATTTACATTTGAGTAAATTGGATGTGTTTAATGCAGTTCCGGTTCGTAAATTATAAAAAACATTTTTTTTAAACCATGTCCGCTCCCAATGTGGAGCATATGGACTCCTAATGGAGTTTATCTCAACAGAAGTGTTTCTACGAGAACTGCTTGTTACTCAGTTGCTCAACCTCCCTTTATCCAAAGAGAGTAGGAATAGAAGGAAAGGGCTAGGACAGGACTAGTGGTTAGCTAATCGCTCTTGTTACGCCCCGTTCATAGGATAGGATGGGTGGGAGGGGAGAATTCAAGACATTACATACATCCATTCCTTCCAACAGAAATTCATAAATCGATTGAAAAATCAATTTATAAAACTGCCCGTACTGGGATTCGAACCCGTGACCTCCGTAGCGGTAGCCAACGACGTTGACCACTCGTCCACACAGGCGGCAAATAAAAAACATACGTCTATAAAATGATGCAAAAGACAATATGGGCAGTATTGATAAAAAAAGACAACTCTTTAAGTCAGTGTTTACTGGCTGTGTTTAGTGCAACAAGCAGCTGATATATTTTGATTGTTTGCATTTTTTGACAAGGGTTACTCGGTGTTACGAAAATTCTAGAAGGGGTACACATATGTCAAAAGTTTAGGAAACACTGCTTTAAGCCGTCGAGAGTCCCGTTTCGTGAAATTTCCCATTTTGAGCCTTGCTCACAATGCGTAGTAAAGTGCAGATGTGCATATAACAGATCGAAAAATTATTATATTTTCCATTGTTCATTATAGAATCAGACCAACAATTTGTCGATATATGTTAGAGCGACACAGCTGTTATCGCAAGTTACACTATTAATTATTATATTTGAATGTAGATAATTACCGTCTTAAAAATATAATTTATGTGGATATATTATAATTATTATAAAATTACAGAACTATTGGATAGTATATTTTACGAAAATTAAATATCCATATTAAATTGTCCATGGTCGTCAGTGATAAATAAACACTTAAATTATAGACAGAGCAGTGTTTTGTTTACATAAATAATTGTTCTTGAAAACCATTGAAGGCGAACTATAATATTTTACGACCGCAAGCCAAAAAAAAAAACAAATACTATTTATCATCTTTTCGAAACTTAATTTTTTTAGTATTTAATTATATGAACATTTGGGCTCGCAATGGATTGTATCTCAAAAACAGTTATTGTTACTCAAATGCTTAGCTTCTCTTTTTCAAATAGATTATGGTTATAAGGATGATGGGGCATGTCTACACCTTTCACCGTTATGTCCCAACAACTACAACCACCGTTGACAATTTTCGTTTTTTTTTTTTAAAGTTGATCAGTGGTTACTTAGAAAAAGACATTCGGTTAGCATAGACTCCCAACCTTTTTTGGGCGGTGACCCCTTTTTATAAAAGCCATGTGACCCGCGACCCCGATGCAATTGAAGAGAAATTTTAAATAATGTATTCGTTTTTTAGGTCTTCCGCGAATTTTCAAATCCAAATCCTAGAATACCGATTTACCGAAAAAAGTTGGCGACTCCTCAGAAAACCCGTCGCGACCCATAGGTTGGGAGACCGTGGGTTAGACACTAGCATTAAGGAAATACATCGACACGACTTTTCTTTAGAAATTACTTCTTTCAAATTTATGATATTTTTTAAATTTATTTTGCATGATGTCTTTTGTTGTATATTTGTATGTTTTGCTTAACTCGATATTAACTAAAGAGAGGTAAATTGTGGGGCCACATGGACTGGAACAAGATTAGTGTTTACCTAAACGCTTTCGGTAAGTCCTGTTTTTTAGGATTAGGTAGATCGAAAAGAATTCAGACATCACTGCTTTTCAATAGAAATCCATAAATCGATTGAAATATCAATCAATGAAACTCTCAAGACCGAGATTTGAACATGTGATCACCGTAACGTCCGTAATCGAAGCCAACTACGTTGCCCACCCGACAACGTGCCCAACAATATGATGTTTTAGAAATGCATGAAGAAGCTGCCTAGCCGCCTGTGTGGCCGAGTGGTCAGCGTTGTTCGCTTCAGTTACGGAGGGGTTCAAATCCCGGTACGGACAGTTTTATAAATTGATTTTTCAATCGATTTATGAATTTCTGTTCGAAGGCATGGATGTATGTGATGTCTTGAACTCCCCATCTCCCATCCATCCTATCCTATGAACGGGGCGTATCGATAGCGATTAGCTTACCACTAGTCCTGTCCTAGCTCTGTCATTCTATCTCTACTCTCTTTGGAAAAAGAGAGGTTGAGCAAATGAGTAACAAGCAGTTCTCGTAGAAACACTTCTGTTGAAATAAACTCCATTAGGAGTCCATATGCTCCACATTGAGAGCGGACATGGTTTAAAAAAAAAGAAAAAGAAATGCATAATCGTAACCACTAAATATATGTTCATACATATTCATCATTTTATTTTAAGTCAAAATTATGATACCGTTATCATAAAATTCGATAAAAAATGTATTTCATCTGGTTCATATTTATCACTTTCAATAAACTAAGCGTCTAATAAGTGTCATCAAACATCCTTTGTTTATATAGTAGAAAGAGTTTATGTTAAGGAGAACATTGTAAATATTTACGTTGTTGGTTATTTTAACCACTCAGCGGTTTATGAAATGCTATCATTATTTTTTCGGAGGCTACTTTATTTATTTCTCAAACCGACACACTGTACTTTACAAAATTCGAAAAAGTACATCTACACATATTTTAAGTTTAGTCAATCAAAAACCTCTAAGTCAAGGGTGGGCTGGAAGGGCCTCGAAATGGCTCGCGCGAAACCCTTGTTAAATTTTATTAAGCCCCTTGTAAATTTAAGTGAAAACAATATTCTCAGATTATTAGTATGTAATTAGTATATAACTGAAATTTCTGACTCATATATTATCTACGACAGTTTCAGTATACACATTAATACATGTTTACCCATTTATATTGATAAGTTTGATGTAAATTGCATATTGTTACATATTATAAGTGTATAAAGTAAGAATCTATTGCATATAATTGCATAGCAGTGAAAAAATTCACTCCTTCCCCATAATACCGAGAATTGCTTTAAGATTAGGAGAGCCCCTTGTTAACGTATCGACAGCCCACCGCTGCTCTAAGTTGACAGTATATCCGAAAACAACATTTTAAAAAACCTGAAAAAAGCTCATGTGCCACTTCTGGCACGCGTAATGCAGGTTACCCAACTCTGTTGTGTAGTATTAGCTCAATGGTTTGATTTTTTTTAAACTTACACAATAAATAACTGACTGAAAAAGGTTATTAATTCGTCAAACTTCATTTAGAGACTTTGGAGTTGACTAGGAAAAAGTCTTCATGCCTCTTTTTCCGTCCGAAGAACTCCCGGCATCATGGAATACTATCAAGGGCTAATTTGTTTCTATTGTGAGGACTGAAGTTTAGTTATTTTCATAAAAAAAAATTATCAAAGGTCCACCGTCTCGTGGTTACAATCTGACATTATTGAGCATTCAAGAATTTGGTTATTCAGAGTGAAATTGTATTTTCCAAATAATTATTGAGATTGATGTCAAGGCCGGCGCCACCATACAGGCGAAATAGGCAACCGCCTAAGGCGCAAACCATTAGGGGGCGCATAAATGGAGTATTCAAATTATTTTTAAGTACTCTAATAATAAGCTTAATTTTATTTTGACGTTTATATTTGTTCCCAGTAGAGGTCTGCACGGGCCAAAATTTTACAAAATTACCCGGCCCGGGCCCGAGTCTAATACCGCACTTGTTACCCGAACCCGATCCGAAACTCTTTATTTTAGCTCACCGAGAAATTTGAAATACTCGATTTTTCCCCAGATTGTATCACAAATTAAAAAGCCCGACTCTCAATTGCGCTTACCCGCCCGAGCCCGCGGGCCAGGCCCAGGCCCGTGCAGACCTCTAGTTTCCAGGTTGACCCCAGGTTGGGAAGCACTACATAGCGCACTCTTTGTACTGTATACCCTATAATATGTCTGGGCAAACTTTTTAGTTGAAAAGTTACATTACAAAGTTGAAATAAACGGTAAATATAATACTGTATTTAGATATGTATTGATAATAATTAGGAAAAAATAATTTATTGACCGCAAAATTACACACCGAGCCGTAGTTTGACCAGGACAACCCTTTAACAAGTAGATTAGATCAGTCAAGTTACAGTGCGCTTAAATTATCATTTACCGAAAAAGTATTACATTTTGATTTAACCAGATGTTTTACGTTATTTCTAGAAATACATCAGAGGGTGAACGGTGTATACCAGAGGTGGGGAACCTTTATCTGATTCAACATAAGGCCGCAGTAAAGAAAACATTGAGACTTTTTGATCAAAGTTAATATATTGCATTATAAAATTGTGTATTTGCTAAAATAATATCCAGATTTATTTTAAAAAAAAAATTGGCACAAGTCGAAAGGCCGCAGGTTCCCTACCACTGGTGTAAACCATTATCTACAGCACTGGCTATGATCCATATTATTTTTAATATAGAGCCAATCGTAGATAAATCAGCTTGATTTTTTTCCATGTATTATGTAGTAACGAGAAAAGGCCAAATACAATAATTCAATAATTAGTTCCTTGAAATCTGGTAAAATTGCAAATACATCGCAACGTAATTCAACATGGCAATATTATGATAATGGCGAGTAATGAAATGTGAATAATTTGGCGGCGATGTTTGAAAAACGAACGACAGCCAAAATGAATACTGGCGATCCCCTATACATATTAGTATCAAGTACGCTACTGCAACACGCAGCCCATTGTAATTATTATTCGCCCCTAAATTTACTGTACACAATTGCACATGCGCAAACAAAATGGCTAAATGTCAAAAAGATATCCAACCTTTTCACCGTTATGTATTTACAACATCGTTTAATACTAAAAAACTCGGTGAAAATCTAACCTATTGACAGTTTTTACAAACAAATTAATTTTGGATTGCTTCAGTCTTTAGTGTTGATGAGGCAGCTGTCCGGTTCGGTAGTTTTGTAGCCGACAGCGTTTGTGTTTCTTATTTACCACATAAAAGTGAGGTTATAAACGACGTTCAGTATTATACGTTACTATTTATAACGTTCATTTATTCGCGAAATTGTCACAGAGTTTGGCAGTGAATTAATACGAAAAATGTGTTACTTTGTGTGTGCCAGAAAACTTAATAGACTGAACACGAGATAAGGTAATTATAGTAGTTCAATCGAGTCGCTTTTCATATTCTTTTCACACTTAAATACTATAGAAAATATACAAATAAAAAAGTCCACTGTGTTCAATTAACAAAATTAATATTACTAACAGAAATATATCAACCAATGAAGGCTTCCAGGTCTATTAATTATTCTGACGATATCGTTCGTTGGGATATTTTTTATTTTATTACACTCAGATAGATTTGTGTATTATTTATTTTATATATTTAAAAGTTTTCTTATTTTCTATCATAAAAAAACTCCTATTTAACTGACGCAACAAAAAAAATGAAGAACTATTTAAGAAATATATACAGCTATAATAACTTCTAAGGAAATTACACAATGAAATATTATTTTTTTAAAAATATTGGTGATCGTTTTTCTTAAAAAAAATATTCGACACGTAACTATAATAAGAATAAAAACAATATTACACAAGTACTCAATAAGTATTATATTTCTATATATCTTTAAACGTCCACTCCCAATGTGCAACAATTTTCACCAGTATTGGTTCGTCTCTTCCCAAAGCCAGAACTTAGACTGTGTAATTATAATGTAATTTGTAAATCCTTTTCGTTGTTAGTAGTTGCTTACACCTTTTTATTTCAATTTAACTTGTATAAATAGCACTGTTTAATTTATTTTTCTTACCAGTTGATAATGCTCGTGAGGAGCGAAACCGGTCCTGATCAAATAAATTTTAAGTGGAAAAAGTACTAAAAATCTTTAGTTACTTTTATTATACAATTATATTATAAATAATATTTTTCTCCTCCATTTTTGCGCCCTATGCGGTTGACTTTTTCGTCTATATGGTGGCGCTGACCCTGTGTCCAGTTCTTCATAAAAGTCCCTGAATATAATCAAGTAGCGATTAAAAATATTATTTTTCTTAATAAAAAGAATTTGCTTATTGGGTCTTCATTTTTACCTTTTTTACCATATTTTCCATACCACTGTGTCGTTCTTTTTTCAAATAACATGGCATTTTTTAAATTGAGGGAACCAATCTTTAATGTTTTTATGAATTCTATCACTTTTCTGTGGAATGTATCTGCCGCGTAAAAAAAGAGTTGAGTGTATTAGTATTATAGGTGGTCAATGATCCATTTGAGCATAGATCTAACGATAGTGTGATGCTGAAATAGCTATTTTTAATCACTAATATTTTATAAATTTATAATACTTTGATTTTTATACGACGCCCGCTCCCAATATGGACAATATCCAACAGAATTTTTTTCATAACGAACTTGTTGCTTTTCGGTCGCTGAACATCCATCTTTTTGGAGAGAAACTAGAATCTGTGGCGTAGCAGGGGAGGGCGGAGGAGGACAACTTTTTGGAAGACGACATTTTCGAATGTTGTAAAAAAATTAATGTTTTGTATACATAATCAATGCCAACTATATTCCCTTCACCATGCTTTCTTACGTCTTATTTGTACTTTGTGATTCACTGACAAAATATGCAGTTTTGTAGAAAAAATATTCGTTTATAGTTTATATAAATGTCTATTAATAATACATATTTTGACAGCTTATTAAAAAGACCATCTACAAATATATGTTTTACGTATTTCAAAAACATCACTTGATACTTCAATATAAAAAAATATAACGTTTGGAATAGAAAAAAAAAACACCCCATTTTTGGGATCGAATTGGATGGGTTGGAGTTTGAGACATCACAGGCATTCATGTCTTCGAATGTAAATCAATTGATGCAACCATATGTATTTACATTAAGATCCATTTATGGACTACATCAGAGGATACCAACCCCGTGCCCGCGGGCGCCATGGCGTCCGCCGACTGATTCCGACGCGACCGCCAACTATTTTGAGATTTTTAGATTCCCCGGTGAGCTAAAAAAAACGAGTTTCGGATATATTTAGGGGAAAAACTATAGGGAATTGAGGATTTCAAATTCCTTGGTGAGCTAAAAAAAACGAGTTTCGGAGATATTTTGGGGAAATCGGTAAATTTCTGGGTTTTGAGATTTTGAAAAAATGTGGTGCTCGCCGCCCTGCTAATATTTCAGATTGCGCTCTAAGGTTCAAAAAGGTTGGTAACCACTGGACTACATAAATACTTTGCTTACTTTGTTAATACCTATCATCGTTTAATTTCAAGAAACAATTAATTCAAACCATACTGGAATGAACACCAATGGACGCCGTAAGTCATAAACGAAAAGTACGACATTAAAAAACATCTTTCGATGGAGAACGGACATGTATCATTGAAATATACAAAAAAGGAAAGTCCATTTCGAGGCCATCAATAAATTACATCACACGATTTCATTTATTGTCAACAGGGGTGGGGGGAATTTACTTTCGCAACAAAACCTTTGACCCCACTGTTCAAATGCCGTCACATTTTTTTTGGAAACGAACGTCGAAGACATAGACCCGTTGCGGAAGTAGGAGTGAAATTATCGATTTAATCATAGAAAATGTTTGTATTACAATGGTTCTACGGCGTCACATTTCCTACCACCTTCTCCCATAGTCTGACACCTATAATATGTTGACCGCACCTTGTTACCGATTTCTAAACATCAAAAGGAAGTCTCTGTCAACTACTTTGAAAAAGCACCTTTTGAAAAAGTTGTGTTACTATTTGTGACTAAAAATGGTGAACAGGGTTTTTTTGTACAAACAGGGCTGCGGAGTCGTTAAAAATAAAACGACTCCGACTCTGACCTTCAATTTTAACACGACTCCGTTTCCGACTACAAATCTGTATTCGGCGTAAAAAAAAAGTGATTTTTTTTCTCCCTTGTAAAGGTATTCAATCATTTCCCGGTTATCTTCAAGAATAGCGTCGTGAAGCATTTGACGTTTAAATAGAAATTGGCCAACACAGAAATAAAATAAAAAAAACAGAATTCTTCCGTGAATTATTTTTTTGAATTAATTGTACAAATTTTATAAACGTAATATCTCTGATTACTGTCAGAATAAATTAAAAAAACAAATGTATATTCAACCTTACATTAACTTAGATGTGTAAATAGTTACACATAGCGTCCAATATTTTTTATTTTTAATATAATCAATTTTCAATATTAAAAAAAAATATATCTGGACCGATTTCGCGGCGAAATCGGTTCAGTTTCTGTTCCACGATTTCTCTTTTTTTCATTTCTGTGACACGACGGTCATCTTAGATTAAACGACAAATGCTTCACGACGCTGTTCTTAAAGATAACCCATTTCCCTTACTTCTAGTTAGTATATAAAGTCATTATTTCACCAATCAATACGATGAATATGCTTATTTTGGAATATATTTGTTATACTTATAACTCCCTCTTTACACGTTTTTTTTTACAAGATTTCAAAATAACACGGTGAAAAAAAAAGAGAAAAAAATCAAACATTCATTTAACAATGCGTAACAGTAATTTTCTAATAATTGTTGTTACCTTTGATTTTCTTAAATAAAATACAATAAAAAGATAAGCCAATGTTTCCCAAACTATGTTCTGCGGAGCACGGTGTTCTGCGGAGCCAGAGGTGTTCCACGAAAAATTGGAATGGTTTTATATGCTGCAACAAATTTAAACATCTTCTACTTCATATTGAAAAGCGAGTGATGGTCTATCTCTTTATGTTATGACGTCAAGTACAGGTGGAGGTTTTGAATATAAATTGGATACGGCAATACAAATTGTGCCGAAATTCTATTAAGAATTTGCCGAAGGAGTATCTTTTCACACCTTGTGCGCATTTGCGACAAGTTTTGTCAGTTAGCTGCGCTTACAAATAGTGTCCATAAATCTGATAAAGAAAGCTTGAAAATACGTGCTAAATATTCAGAAAATTTAAGAGGCACTCATTGAGCCATGCGAGAAAGACATGGTGTCATATGTTCTTAACAAGTAGACTAATAAAAAAATAGATGCGATTTGCATCATGCAATACAATTATCAAATAACACTGTTTGTTTCATGACGCATTTAAGATCTTTCTACTAGCATATAGAAAGAGTTAATTCATCGACTCGGTCTTGGATGCGAATATGCATCGCAAGGAATTAATCTAGAGATGTCGCAGCTTAGCTGTACTAGGTACTAGTACGTTCGTCTTTCATATTTTAAAAGAAGATTAAATCATGTTCGCACATCTACACCTAATCCTTTTTTTACGCTATACATTGGTTCTAGAAAGTGGCGCGTAAAAAAACTTTACTTTTATATAATTTGATAAATCGGTTCAAAAAATCAAAATATCGCATAAAAAAGTATAAAACAACAAAATGTGTTTTTATTATAAAATTTAATTTCTTTATTGATAATAAAAATACAATGAGAAACAGATACATAATATGTATACATGCATAATTGTATTCATTTATAGGAGTTATTCGCTGCTGTCACTGTAGGTTACGGATCTTTGAACGAACGTATTGAATTTTGCTTGAATCTGAATTTTGCTCTGACTCATTTGAAGAAATGCTGTTTAGCCTAGTTTTTTGATCTGAGTCAATTATTATTACATTGGATTTATTTTGTTGATCCGACGAACAGTTGAAACTGATTTTTTGAAATAAGTAAATTTAAAATATTTTATTTTAAAATGCAGTTGTTTATTTGGTACGTGCCTAAAACATCACCATATAAATGTTTAAAAAACTAAGAATTAGAATCAATGTTTACTTATCAACGCTAAAAATAGTTTAGTGGCCTTTATATAGTATATAATAAACAAACAAAAAATACACAACAATTTAGTGAAGTAAGTGTTGTTTTTTTCACATGAATCTGTATGTGCTAAATGGCTGATTCGCTCTTTTGTAAATCTACGACGATGTCCATTTTATTAAATTATTACATGTGTATAGTAGGGCGTCCAATCCCGGGATCCGGTCCAATTTTGTGATCTTGAAATCCCGGGATTGTGATAGTACTTATTTCGGGATTGAGGATAAGGAAAAATTCTCGATAAGCTTTTGAAAACAGGCAATCAGACAAAATTTAAAATTTCGCGTATTTCGCAAATTCCTGGTTTTTAAAATCGGTCAGTGACAAAAAAAATTAAATCCCCGAAACACCTGAAAAAAGCTCTCGATTTTTTTCATTTCAGGAAATTCGTAAATTCCCAGGATTTCAACAAATTTTGAAATCTCAATTTGTTCATGATTTAATGGTAAATTTTCAATCCCGGTGTTAAAAAAAATGTGAACGCCGAAATCAAAAAGGGTCCGGAATTGGATTCCCTAATGCAGGGGTCACCAACCCCGTGCCCGCCGACTGATTCCGATGCGCCCGCCAACTTGATTTTCAAATTCCTCGGTGAGTTAAAAAAAAAACGAGTTTCGGAGATAGTTTGGGGAAAAAGTATACGAAATTGAGGATTATTACAAACTTTTTGGTTTTATACTCAAACAATGTGAAAAATCTTGATTATACTTAATAATATTAAAAGATACTATGATTACAGATTCTTTCAGTAGTAGCTTAGTTCGTATGCACTTCTAATGATTTGTGGATAATTCGTGTTGCTTGCTTTCTGTTTTTCACTTGAAACGTGTTTAAATCGGCATTGACGTCAAACCCTTTCACGCAAAATCAGTATATCGCTGTCAAAGGGACAGATAATAAGAGGAATATACACATAAAATTTTATGAACATTTGTTATGTGTTATGATAATAGGTACATGATAATACTTTGTCAGATTTACCTTATCTACATGGAGAAAGGAATTAAGCCTAATGTAGTTGTAGACAGCAAACGAATAATACTTGTTAGCTGGCTTTTATGTAAGGTATTACGGAATCCATCGATAAATTTGTGGCGTATAATTTGACGCACAAAAAGTTCAAAACTTTAATAAAAAATATTGTCTCTAATAGAAAATTGTGTTCTTAAATTTACGCGAAGTGGTGAAAAATGTATATTTTTTTTTACTATATAATTAAACAAACATTAATACAAGATAAATACATCTTTTGGCAGGGCTAGATTGAGTATTTATGGGCGTTAAGGCATAAATAATATTACAGAGTTAAGGCGTTAAAAAAAAAGTGTATAATTTTATCGTCAAACTGGTGCTTCGTCTAGACGTGGCAATTAAGGCATGTGCTCGAATAATTTCGTTATAAATAATAATATGCCACTACGTTTTTTTATATCACAGGCATATGCATTTAAAAAATATGTCAACTTTAATATCTGCCTGTTAACCTTTAGAGAAGTGAGTACATCTGTACTGAAATTACTGCGAGGGGTGAGTTCTTTTAAAATGACAATTGTGTGACTTTTTTCCAATGAATGTGTTATGACTGTTATGAGTGTGTTATGACTGCTGGAATGATGTAAAAATATTTAAAAGAATATAAGTTAATATTTATAGATTTTATCATTGAAAAACTGTTTCCTGAATTCAGGGGTCACAAACCTTACATATTTACAAATACGTTTAAATAATAATTTAAAAAATACCAAATACTTCTTGAAAAATGAAAAAAAAACTACATTATATAAATCCCAGAGCCGGTTCGTAACCTAAAGTTTTTGATATGCTAAAATAAAGTTTAGCCTTTTATACAATCCAGAATTTTATACAATCTGGATTGTATTCCAGTATTTTTTCTCAAGCAAGCTCATCAAAATAATGGTGAACAGAAAAACATGCATTTCTGCACTGTCGTGTTAGCCCACTTCTTCATTTTGGACATTCTGGACGACTTTTGGGAAACAGCTGTGGCATAATTTTTTGTTTTGATGACTATCGTGTCTCAAATTTCTTTTGTAAAAAATAGCTGAAAAAATTCCAGCTCGGTGTTGACTCCTTCTACTTTAATTTATTTTTGATTCCGGATTCAAAGTTTGACAAATTTATGAAGCGTTGGAGTGAAAGTAGAACTGTTCCAAGTCCTCATTTATTTCCTACAGCGTTCAGCGTTAGGTTATGTCTCTATTGTATGTTTATATGTTAATATTTTTTCTAGTTAAATTATATTTCTCTGATTTTTCCGACTGACTCACTCTTTTGGGAAAAAACACCCGATTTTACGGCTGACTCCGACTTCACAGCTCTGGTTTCTACTAATCTTAAAATCTCTTGACAGTAAATTGTGAGCATGACGTACAACTCATTTCAATCCTTAATTAATAAAATGAGAGCTTGATCAATTAACTGATTACTATTTTTAGAAATCTTCCATATGTATGCTGCATTGACAGCAATTTCTAAATATACGTATTTCAACCAATGCATTTATTAATCTGATGGTTCCTGCTGCCATTTCCCGAAGAGGTATACATATATCATATTAAGATTTTTTTTTGAATTTCACATTTGGTGTCTTGAAAATGGGTTTATGAATTGGGTGATCAAATTAAACACTTTAATATAAATGTTTAAATTTATTTTATAAAATAATTGAATCATCGAGTTCCAAAAACCATTCTTTACGTTTTTTTATGAAAATTACCTGTAAACGCTATATTTGTTTTAGCTTAAATAAATTCTATCCAGTAAGTAGGGAGAGTGCTCTAAATTCCATCTTTATAAATCATTTGCAAAAATCACTCCGCTTGAGAACAGAATTAAAAAAAAAAAATGCATACACGTTAACTGCATACAAATTAAAAGGATACATCAAATTTACTAACACGTATAAAGACAAATTAATGTTAAGTATGTATGTAACTATGCACAGCAGTGTTTTGCCATTTACTCAAAACTTCAAAAAAACTTCCGGAGTGCTTTCTGTAATTCGATGATTCAGTTATTAAGAAAAAGGCCAACTTCATTCTGATTTATCGGTTATTGGCAACCAGAGGGTTAAGACTTGCACGAAGATCAGTTCTAATTAAAATATATTTACTGAAATATCTTACAGCATCATCCAGACAATTAACTGAACACTAAATTAATCTTAGAGCACCTCTCGTCTTCTGTTATCGAGTATATGTAGCAGACATAAGCAGTTGTTTCATATTTATATTATGCCAACATTTATCTTAAAAATAACTGATTTTGTATTTATTTATGATTTAGCATATACTTATCTATCGCAAAATGCTAAAAATTCTCTAATCATAAGTCAAACCATGGGACATGTTTTCCTATTATAATTACCATAGTGTGAAGCTATTTGGGGGCGTCACCCTACTGTATCTGATAAATGAATAGGCTAGGAAATCAGTATTAATATTTCCACTATCATACAAATTATAGGCCCATTAAAATATTATGTTTTCATGGAGTTTCATGTGCAGAGGCGGACTCGAAGGCGTTAGGGATTGCAACACCGGCATAACCGAAAACGAATCGTGATATTTAAACTTATTTCAAACTAGTTCCTAAGGTGCATTCAAATATATTACGGTTTATCTTTCAACAAGCTTTCACTGAGAAGGCTTTTTATGATACAGTGGAACCCCCAATTACACCACCCCGAATTACACGCTGGCTTGAAATATTCGCCGCAAATGAACGGTCGCATTCCATTGTCGTTGCTACGAGACGGTCGTCTGTGCGGTGCATACAGTCAAATGTTGGCTAGCGTCTGTGTATTCAACGCGTGCCAGGCTATACACGCATAGCCGGACGACTGTCTATGTGTTGGATTTTGGCGCGCTTTGCATTTTATCACTTAGTAAACTAATTATTTCGTCAATTTTTTTTATTTTTTCGTTTTTTTCATTAGAATTGCACACAAAGATTTTGTGTGCAATTCTAATCAATAGTATTAAAATTAATAACAGTCACGCAATGCAACAGTCACATTATCAGATTTTCCAATTATTTATTTTTGGTTCGGTGATTCTTTTGTACTCTACTCTAATACTGTAGTCCAGCGTTCCCCAACCTATTATCTGTGACCCAAGATAAACTTAATAAATAACACGCTAAGACAAAGAATCAGTGTATTTTCAAAGTACGCAAGTATTGGAATATTAACATTGGTTTTGGATAAGCTTTGCGGGATAATTAAATCTTAGTTTTATATTATACAAGCTGCACCCTTTGTTTTCTTTGTGTTGTAGTCTATTAGTAAATTTAGATTTCAGGAAAATTCTGATGCCCAAATGTATATTGTTGCAAGAGGCAGTATGTACATTATTGGCTTTTATTTTTTTTAAATGTCAACCAGAATGTACACAAAGACGCGGAACTTTAACGAAGCGTCTCGTCATTTTGAATTTAAATAAATTGCTCTCCTAGTTTATCAATACTGATAAATAAGTAAACAGTGTTGCCAGAATATTGTATTGAGAATATTTTGCGACCCTAAATATGCCGATCGATCCAATTTTGGGCCACGACCAAAAGGCTAGGAACCGCTAATTTAGTATGTACTCTAATACTCTCTACAGAATAGTAAAATTAAAAATATTCGTACTTAAGCAAGTATTTATGAAAGTAGTCTGTCTGAGGATGCCTCTGAAAGAGGTGAAACACGTGTCACAGTTTGTAGCACAACACGTTTAATAATCTAAGTTATTTAATATTATGCCTAATCATATTTATCAGTTAATAATGCTCTTGAAAAGCGAAACCGGTCCAGATATGAATTTAAAAATGTGGTAAAAAAGTATGTTTAATAGAATGCATTTTTTACCAATAATTGGCAGTGAAAATGTACACTAAAATGCGATGATTGAAATATATTTACCAAGTTTTATTTTCTTGGAGAAATGATGGGTCGTTGCTAATCGGATGATGTTTGAAATGTAATATAAACGCTGAATATTCGCGCGTGTTATTTCTAATAAACATAGAACATGTAAAAGCTAACATTTTTTTTATGAAGATAAGTGTAAAAATAGATTTATATCGGTCAGCGTTGAAAAAGAATTGGACACCAGCCATGAATAGTTTTATGATGATTTACTGTTTGTTTTCAAGATTTCGTTCTTGAAATATATCTATCAATTTTTATTTTATCACTATAAATATAATCTATGTGATATTGTAGACAGTTTCTCGTTTATATATTCTTTGTCGAATAAGAAAAAAACGCTGTTACATGTTTTTTTTACCATTGCCGCTCATATCCTCGCTACCATTGTGAAGCATAAGGACTCCAAATGGAGTTTATCTCAACAGAAGTGTTTCTACGAGAACTGCTTGCTACTCAGTTGCTCAACCTCTCTTTTTCCAAAAAGAGTACGAATAGAAGAATAGGACAAGGACAGGACTAGTGGTTAGCTAATCGCTTTCGATACGCCCTCTTTATAGGAAAAGATGGGTGGGAGGGGGGAATTCAAGACATCACATACATCCATGCCTTCGAACAGAAATTCATAAATCGATTGAAAAATCAATTTATAAAATTGTTCGTACTAGGATTCGAACCCGTGACCTCCGTAACCGAAGCTAACGATGTTGACCACTCGACCACACAGGCGGCTAGATTATTAGATTATAATACTAAATACTACATAGATTATAATACTAAAAAAATATATCAATAACTGTATTTCGGTACCTTTATATAAAAGACAAGCTGACCCGACGAACTTCGTACCGCCTCAGAATTAATAAATATTGTGTTAATTTATTGGCTGAATAAAATTCAGTTTAAATGAATACTCAAAATGAATTAAGTTCAATAAATGTGCAAAATTCAAAATGAATAGTATTTTAATTACATTGAAATTATGTAATTCACGTGGCACAGTCGATAGATTTAATGAAATGCAGTAGATCAACGATTTGATTTTGAATTGTGAAGTTTAAATGATCCACATCTTTTTTTCTTAGCCGCAAGAATTGCTCGTTCACTCAACTAATTGTGATTTTTGTGATCAGATATTCGGAAACATTTTGTTGATGAAGCAGTCCTTCGTTGAGACGAAATTGGAAAATTCGGCGGAAACGAAATCAATCCGTTCGATTCAATCCGTCAATAGGAACACAGCTGTTACCGACGATTGCTTGGAGAAACCTTCGGCTGATGGATCGTTTATAAATGCAACTCGCATGTTTGTCGTCAGCTGAAGTTTCTTCATATAGCGTCACAGAGTCGATGATTTGAGACAAACGTTTATTCCATCGGCAGCGGTTGATCTTTGAACCACCATTTCCAACATCAATTGTCTTCATTAACGTATCGTATACTTCATTCTATTGGCGGATCAACAGTGGCACATTCGTTTGCACTGATTGATTCAATGCCGTTCGATCATATTCACGTTTACGCTCCGATTCTCGATTGAAAGCGTCGTTCATTCCACGATCTACATTTACCAGTGGCGGTTCTAGGTACTGGGCTAGGTGGGCTAAGCCCGACCTGTATTTTTCACCCAAAACTTTAGATGGCTGAATAAAAATGAACAGCAATTCGGCCAATGTGTGCAATACATAATTAGACTTGATAGATTGTAGTGAGTCCTGACATCCCGGGATCAGTACTAGGACAATCCCGGGATCGAAATTGTTTAGGATGCCGTGATTGGAGACCCTATTGGCTAGATATACTCGAAGAAGGTTAATTTATGTAGGGAAAATGCAAATTGAGTTACAACTTTATGTTATGTAAATAGTTTTGTTATGATAATATAGATTATAAATTATCAAAGTCATCCAAGATCAAGCCAGCCATCGCTACGATTTCACAACAAATATTAAAATTGTGAAAACATCTGGCTATCATGAAAGGTAATGTCGCTTGTTCGCAAATTTCACTTTCTGACTGAAATCTGTCTATCCAAAGACTTTTTCTTGATTGAACAGTAATTGACGCTATAAAATGGTCATCCGTTCATACTGTACCTTTCATTCACTTTACGGTGGAATTACTCAATTGTTGTTTTTAGAAATCGTAAATAATTATTGTAGTTTAATATTTCCTGACGAAATAATTCGCAAAATTATTTGACATTTATAATATAATACAAACGATGTAAAATACACCTCCACCACATTTATTTATTCAGTAAATGGTCTAGATCAGTGTTTCTCAACCTTTTTGGGAGCGTGGCTCCTTTTGAGTGTCTTTATTTTTCTGTGCCCCCCCATAACATTGTTTTGCCTTCCCATGAAAATTATAATTTCAAAAACCCACCATTTTTTATAGCTCTTCCGAGATTTTTGAATCTAGATTGCCAGTTATTTATTTTATTTACGGATTTACAAAAAATAGCTGCGCGACGTCCGCCATTATGCTCTTCCCTGTATCGTTTTATCAATACCCGTGCCCCCCCCTAAACTGTGTTGTGGCTCCCCAAAACAAAAATAAATCTCTGTGGCCCCCTGGGGGGCCACATGGCCCACCGTTGAGAAACCCTGGTCTAGATCAGAGGTGGGGAACCCTTTCTTTTCTAAAAGCCGCATTCATTTTTCTGATTTGACATAAGGCCGCAGTAAACATTGACTACTTTTTCCCCAAATTATCTCCAAACCTCGTTTTTTTTTTTGCTCACCGAGGAATTTGAAATCCTCAATTCGCTATACTTTTAGTTTAGATTATGTCCATACCTCGATTTTCCGAATTTACGAATTACAGAATTGCAGATTTGTCCAGAAGGCCGCACCGGAGTAGCTAAAAGGCCGCAGGTTCCCCATGCTTGTTCTAGATATTTTATTCCGTTTATACTTTATTGGTATCTTTATTATAATATACAGTTCGAACTAAATCAATTTATCAACCAATATCAATTACGGTTCGGGGTCAAATCGACACATCTCGCCCTGTCTCGGTCAACCAAATTCCACAACCAGGTCCGTCATAAGTATTTAGTCTTTTGATAAAAATTAAAAAATATTTCGTCGTTAACAATTGGATGTCTTTTTGGGGGATTACAAAATTAGCGGAAATGTGAAACCAGTTGTTGACACCAATTTATTATTAATCGATCCTTTAAGATTTTACCCTAGTTATTTTAGCCTAGCCCTATTTTCTATCTCTACGAAAAAGAGAGGTTTGGAAATTTGAATAATCTTTTATTTGATGAATTAATTTGGAACATGAACTTATAACAATGATCTATTTGTCTTATGATTAAAAATATACATACAAATAGTTGGATCCCTTTTAATACTATTTATAATAAAAATATATTTTAGAATAACGTACTTTTAACTACAAATTAATATAGTCTTTGATCGTCTAGAAAATATTTCCACTTCTTCCTGTGGAGACATTTCAGATCTTTTGAAGGGGGGGGGGGCAGCAAAAATTGATGACTTTTTTATTATTATTATTATTTTGTTTACAATGTCACCCTTGGCTAAAAAAGCATTCACTCACTTTTAGATTTTTTAGGAAACAGACAGGAAAAATTATCAGTCAAAAGTAAATATTCTGATAATGTATTCATGACACTTAAAAAAACTTGTCGGGTCCTATGGCGCAGCGGTTAGCGTTGTGGGCTTCCGTGCCGGACCTCGCGGGTTCAAGTCCCACAACGAACAGCATTTTTTTGATTGATTGACATGTGTGTTTTTGTGATGTTCTAATTTCCCTCCCACCTTTCCCATCCTTCAATAACTGGGCGTAACGAAAGCGATTAGTTAACCACTAGTCCTGTCCTAGCCTTATCCTTCTATCCCTACTACTCTCTTTGGAAAAGAGAGGTTAAGCGACTGACTAACAAACAGTTCTCATAGAAAAAAAACTGTTGAGATACGTCCATTAAAAGGCCATATCCTCCACATTGGGAGCGGACATGGATTAAAAAAAAAAGAATTCATAGACAATATAGGAGTCGGTTAATAATAATTAGCATTTTGTTTTGTTGTCTTGCAAAATGGGCAAAATTGATTAACTGCTTTATTCGTTGAGGGTGTTGATTTGTGCAAGCCAGTACAGTTAATGATGTTTCTTAAAATTCAGGTTTCAGGGGATATTTTGCAATATTTATTACACACAATGTAACGTATAAAAATATGTCAAAGACATGTGGTTTGATTGTAATTTTAGCTGGTTCGCTGCTTCGAGCCAAATCTAAATAAGTGGTGGGACAGATGCGGCATGTGGACTCGAGTTTCCAATATGTAATATATGACTTAAGTCTTAAAAAGCAATTGTAACCAATTTGTTAAAATGCTGTTTTTCTAACATCTATATATTAATACTCGATAATGTCCGTCCGTCTGAATGATTGTCCGCGATTTTCCCTCCCCCTCCTCCGCCCCAGCCCCGCTGTCGCCATTTTTTTATTCATACCAAATACATACTTTTTTCGTTTGTATATGGTCGCGATTTCACCTTTTCGATGACGTCAAGAAAGACGGTCCCCCTCCCCCCCATCCTGCCCCGCTGTCGTCATTAATTCATTTCTTCATTTTTCTCTGACGTCATGAGTGAATTTTTGAAATCATGACATTTTTATTTTATTATGTGTAAAAACAATTAATTTTCAAAAAATATTCTCTCAAGCTGTGGGATTCGATACCATGCCCCAATTTTCATGCGCGACGTTCGGACACCCAACACACTGCTCCACAGTCCAGTTGATGGTTACGAAAAAAAAACTCTATTTAAAGTTTTAGTTAACTAATAATGACATCTGTGGGTGAAATCTTGCACTAAACGAATTTGACCGTTCTGCAGCGTATTGAGAGGCTATATAAGGCTGCTCAATTATATATAATAATTTAATATATAATAATTTAATTAACTATTTATTTATATATATACGAAAAATGGTTGTTAGCAAGCTTAAACATTATTCCAAATATTAAATAATTTACGAGGTCTATTTCTGCTAATACGAAAAATAGTTGTTAGCAAACTTAAACATTATTCCAAAAATTAAGTAATTAACAAGGACTATTTTTGCTACTATGAAAAATGGTTGTTAGCAAACTTAAACATTATTCCAAAAATTAAATAATTTACGAGGTCTATTTCTGCTAATAGGAAAAATAATTGTTAGCAAACTTAAACATTATACCAAAAATTAAGTAATTTACAAGGACTATTTTTGCTACTATGAAAAATGGTTGTTAGCAAACTTAAACATTATTCCAAAAATTAAATAATTTACGAGGTCTATTTCTGCTAATAGGAAAATAATTGTTAGCAAACTTAAACATTATTCCAAAAATTAAGTAATTTACAAGGACTATTTTTGCTAATATGAAAAATGGTTGTTAGCAAACTTAAACATTATTCCAAAAATTCAATAATTTACGAGGTCTATTTCTGCTAATAGGAAAAATAATTGTTAGCAAACTTAAACATTATTCCAAAAATTAAGTAATTTACAAGGACTATTTTTGCTACTATGAAAAATGGTTGTTAGCAAACTTAAACATTATTCCAAAAATTAAATAATTTACGAGGTCTATTTCTGCTAATAGGAAAAATAATTGTTAGCAAACTTAAACATTATTCCAAAAATTAAGTAATTTACAAGGACTATTTTTGCTACTATGAAAAATGGTTGTTAGCAAACTTAAACATTATTCCAAAAATTAAATAATTTACGAGGTCTATTTCTGCTAATAGGAAATTAATTGTTAGCAAACTTAAACATTATTCCAAAAATTAAGTAATTTACAAGGACTATTTTTGCTACTATGAAAAATAATTGTTAGCAAACTTAAAAATTATACCAAAAATAAAATAATTTACGAAATTTCTACTTCTAAGAAAAATGGTTGTAAGCAAACTTAAACATTATTCCAAAAATTAAATAATTTACGAGGTCTATTTCTGCTAATAGGAAAAATAATTGTTAGCAAACTTAAACATTATTCCAAAAATTAAGTAATTTACAAGGACTATTTTTGCTACTATGAAAAATGGTTGTTAGCAAACTTAAACATTATTCCAAAAATTAAATAATTTACGAGGTCTATTTCTGCTAATAGGAAAAATAATTGTTAGCAAACTTAAACATTATTCCAAAAATTAAGTAATTTACAAGGACTATTTTTGCTACTATGAAAAATAATTGTTAGCAAACTTAAAAATTATACCAAAAATAAAATAATTTACGAAATTTCTGCTTCTAAGAAAAATGGTTGTTAGCAAACTTAAACATTATTCCAAAAATTCAATAATTTACGAGGTCTATTTCTGCTACTATGAAAAATGGTTGTTAGCAAACTTAAACATTATTCCAAAAATTAAATAATTTACGAGGTCTATTTCTGCTAATAGGAAAAATAATTGTTAGCAAACTTAAACATTATTCCAAAAATTAAGTAATTAACAAGGACTATTTTTGCTACTATGAAAAATGGTTGTTAGCAAACTTAAACATTATTCCAAAAATTAAATAATTTACGAGGTCTATTTCTGCTAATAGAAAAATAATTGTTAGCAAACTTAAACATTATTACAAAAATTAAGTAATTTACAAGGACTATTTTTGCTACTATGAAAAATGGTTGTTAGCAAACTTAAACATTATTCCAAAAATTAAATAATTTACGAGGTCTATTTCTGCTAATAGGAAAAATAATTGTTAGCAAACTTAAACATTATTCCAAAAATTAAGTAATTTACAAGGACTATTTTTGCTACTATGAAAAATGGTTGTTAGCAAACTTAAACATTATTCCAAAAATTAAATAATTTACGAGGTCTATTTCTGCTAATAGGAAAAATAATTGTTAGCAAACTTAAACATTATTCCAAAAATTAAGTAATTTACAAGGACTATTTTTGCTACTATGAAAAATAATTGTTAGCAAACTTAAAAATTATACCAAAAATAAAATAATTTACGAAATTTCTGCTTCTAAGAAAAATGGTTGTTAGCAAACTTAAACATTGTTCCAAAAATTAAGTAATTTACAAGGACTATTTTTGCTACTATGAAAAATGGTTGTTAGCAAACTTAAACATTATTCCAAAAATTCAATAATTTACGAGGTCTATTTCTGCTAATACGAAAAATAATTGTTAGCAAACTTAAACATTATTCCAAAAATTAAGTAATTTACAAGGACTATTTTTGCTACTATGAAAAATGGTTGTTAGCAAACTTAAACATTATTCCAAAAATTCAATAATTTACGAGGTCTATTTCTGCTAATACGAAAAATAATTGTTAGCAAACTTAAACATTATTCCAAAAATTAAGTAATTTACAAGGACTATTTTTGCTACTATGAAAAATGGTTGTTAGCAAACTTAAACATTATTCCAAAAATTAAATAATTTACGAGGTCTATTTCTGCTTCTACGAAAAATGGTTGTTAGCAAACTTAAATATTATTTCAAAAATTAAGTAATTTACAAGGACTTTTTTTGTTACTACGAAAAATAGTTAACAAACTTAAACATTATTCCAAAAATTCAATAACTTACGAAATTTCTGCTTTTACGAAAAATAGTTGTTGGCAAACTAGAACATGATTCCAAAAATAAATAATTTACAATTTAAATACTGCAGGGCAGGGCTGTCGATATACGCCCCCAGATATATTTCTTTTACTATCAGAATTTCTGGATTATTCAATAAATAGGTTAGTAATTTATTTT
>CM062840.1:3001653-3045381 GCA_031772345.1 Himalopsyche anomala
GCATTAATAATAACCTGTATAAATAAATGCTTTTTTTTGGCCAACTAGTATAATCAATTCACCAAATGAGTTATTCCAGTTCTAGTTCTAGTTCTACATAGTTGTAATTTTGTGGAGCAATAGAAAATAAGTAATTGAATGCCAATGCCACTCACAACATCACATTTTTGACTTATCGTTCTATGGAACTAATCCATTGATATACAGAAAAAACCTTATTGTTTCAATAAAAGTTCAATGAGTAAAACTCTTTAAAAAATTTACCAGATGAATGTTGAAAACTTATTCAATTATTACATAGGTAGTGTATTTAATATTGTGTTTTTTTTTTTTTTAAGTAATTGTACTAATCATCTTTTCAGGGAAATTAGTAACAACTTCAGGGGCGACGACTGGGGTTTCAATGGTCCTGGTGTCATAACCAGGGTTCTCAAGAAAATATGTTCGACCAATCATGTTTGGAGTATGACTAAGGAGAAATGCAAAGGTAAACAGCTATTCATATAATCACTTTTAAGGTGTTCACTGTCAACTATTAGTGAAAAGGCAATATATCAACCTTCCAGTTCATTAGTCAGCCATATCTAAATAATGTTTTGTGATATAGGAAAAGCAATATTCAAATGATCGCATTAAATCATGTATCGATTTGTGTCAGTCTTTTAAACAGGTGTTTAATTATAAATTACTTACTAAACATTTAGAAATATCCTTCTACTGACCCATACCATGCAGTAAATCGTCTGATAATGCGTGGTTAGGTTCAGCATTATCGGAACACCCGTTATCGGGTACATGGAAGTTATACAAAAATTTAGATTAGTTTTTTTTGTGAAAAATGCAAAAATCCCAAAACAATGAAATATTTCACGTTCACATGCTGTCAAACATCGCTGCAAATTTTTATGGCATTCACAGGAATTTTTGTTATCATAGGATTCACTGTATCAACATTTTGTTTTATCCTTTAGTAGTTTATCAACATTAACATTTTTTTTGTTGGCATTTATGAGTTATTTAAACACTAAACATGATAAAGTGCAAATTTTTGCAATAATTTGTCAGAGTTTGAAAATTATTTGATACAAAATTATCACAATTTTGATCAAAATTTTGTTGAAATACCCCATAAAGTAAATAATAAAGGCTTAAAAATAAATTGCTTGGAATTTTTGTAATTAATAAAATCATTTATATAAAGGAAGGATTAGTAAACACAATTTTTGATAAGATAGGTGGATCACCATTGTTAAATTTATTTCCATTGGGGCTTGCCACACACAATATGAATTCTATCAAAGTTTGTATCTTACCCCTACAATGTGTCCAATAGATAAGGACAAACCCCAAACTTTATTTTGTAAGTTATAACAGATTTATACAAAGATTTGAATCAGTTTTTAGTTTATTCGTAAACGTTGCAACAGTCTGATGATGTTTCTCAAAGAGGCGAAACATGTGTCACCAGTTGTAGCACAAAAAGTGGAATAACAAAGTTGTCAAATATTATTCTATATTAAAAATAAACTTCCACAAAGTTACCACCGAATCTATCAAAGATAATAAAATAATATTTTTTATTTAAAGAAGACCATCATTTCAAACACAAATAAAAATACTGTTATTGCATCATCTTTTCTCTACTTGTGTAATAAGTTCGTAAAAGCATCACGGGGGAATAATTCGACTTGCGATTATGCGACAAAGATTAAAAAAGTGTATTTTTTTTCTCGGTATTGTGTTTTCACTATGATCACAAAGATCCCGATTGCCGGAAGAGAAACCCTAATGTGGTGTACTGCAATGTTGCATATACAACTTGATACATACCAAAATGTGCTGTACAGCGTTTGTTCAATGAATATGCCTGAAAAAAAAAAAGCAACTTTATTACCAAACTGACACATGCTTAAATCGTATTTCAGGTTTCAGCGTCCTGCAGCCAGAGGCATTCTACCCGATCAAGTGGCAAAAATGGTTATTCTACTTCCAATCTAAGAAACTGAGATCAGCAATGAATATGGTTAAAAAATCACACGCAATCCATGTTTGGAATAAGTTTAGTTTTAATCATACAATTTTAACATACCAAAAAGATGTCGCGTACGGAGTCATTGCCAAAAAATATTGTCCAAACGTATTCAGAGAAAGTGGAGACTATTTTTAACTTACTTTTAAATTACGCTACTAAATTATTTTGATAGCTTATTCATGCTTGATTTGATATTACATAAAATAGTTGTATGAGCAACACAATCATATTTTATTAGAAAAGTACAGCCTTTCCAATAGATAACGAATATTAATACAAAATCCAAGATATATTTGAAAGACATAAGAATATCACTGGTTTAAGAGTACATAGGATTGGACCAGGATTGGAAATGTGCTGCAGATGTCGCAGGGGATCCGGAATCCTGTCCCCCAAAACGAATGGTTGCCATATGATGCACTCGGTGGAACTACAGGATGCTGACATAACTTGGGAGGAACTAAAAAGATTGACAGGAGACAGAGAATCCCAGAGGCACCGTGCAGTGGTCATATTCTTTGAATAGGCAGCAACATGGCCAATGAAAATATTAAATATAGAATCATATTTAATTCATTACTAACACTAAAAGATATTTATTTCATTATTTTCAGAATCTTAGACTTAATGCCTTTATCATAAGATTCACCATGCAGATTATCTTCGCCTTACGACCATTTCATTCCGGGAACCTAAATGTATGTCGAGTTTCATAAAAAATGTATTATTGTTTTTTTATTTGAATGATTTGTAAATGGTTTACAATATAGCAATACACTCACTGCCAGAATCACATACAACAAGGTAATGACTTACAAAGTTAAATTAACGATTCAACCATTTACATAATTTTGAATTCTTCTTTTTTTTATCAGTATTGAGTGCAAAATGTCACCAGTCAAAGAATACACGCAAGACATTTTAAAATTCCAGTGAATATTTGAATTCTAATTTTAAGTGAAAACCAGCATTTCTTTACATATAATCTATCAGCTAAAATAGAACAGAATTCATTATTGAAAAATTTTACATTTTTTTTGGTTAGACAATAAAGAAAATGCTTTATGTACCTTATATAATTTTATTTAGTTTCAAAACAACCCAAAATAATTTCATATTAAATATGAGTTAAATAAATCTGGCCACCATATTATAGACATCTTAAATATATTTCCAAAATGATATTTGAAACCCGTAGCTTCATTATACAATTCTAATAAATACAATATTTGACTATGCAGAAGATTGAATTGTATATTCGGCCAAAAACTTACCTATGAATGACAACCAGAGTCAAATCACTGAACCCGGAAATGATTTTGAAACATTATTTTCGGTATGTTTTGGATGTCATATTTATTTATATTTTTTCCTAAATTATTTTATTTTTGATGATATTATTTATAAGAAAACTGAAAATAAAAGTGATGACAATTTAACCACTAATGGGTTGCGTTTATGTTTTTAATTTAATTGAAAAATATACTCTGAAAAAATATATGCTATATTAACAGCTTAACGACTGCACGTTTTTTTATAAAATTTCACCTGGAGAAATAAAATTTTGCGAAAAATTCGCAAAAATTGTAATTTTACTAAATTTACTATAATTTGTAAGCAAATTGATATATCTTTACAAAATTTAATTTTCTTAGCTTCCAGATACTTCGCCTATACGCATATATGTGTCCGCCGGCCAGCAACCTTTGTTTTTCAAAGACGCAAATACGCGTCCACGGTCGTTAAGCTGTTAAGGCATTTTTTTTTTATACACAGTTGTAATGTTGTAATTAAATGAGGTTTTAATTGTAGCTCTATATGAATATTTATATTATTCCTTTTAATCGCGACTCTTTCATAAGGTCTTTCAGTATAAAAAAAATAAATAGATCTATGAACCGTCTTACACAGACGAAATGATGAAATACATTTTCATTGTTGTATTGATTATTGTACCTTTTAAATACATGATTTCATTACAGCAGCTTCACCAGCATAGGCTGCCACTAGGGAATCCAATCCCGGACCCCAATTTTGATCCCGGGATTGACAATTTTACCAATGCCCATAGATTTCCCAAAATGAAACGAGGTGAAAGCTTTTTTTTTATCAATCCCAGGATTAGTATTGTCACAATCCCGGGATCGGAGACCCTAGCTGCCACTAATTGATTTTAAAATTCACTAAAAATTTAAACTTTAACAATTCAAAATTAATATTGAAATCCACCAAGCACCTTCAGTCGAAATCCCAAATTACACTAAAAACTTGTATGAATAAAAAATTATCAACTAATAATTATTAATTGATTTTGATTAAACTAATTTTTGATCATAAGAAAAAATACTTTAATCCTGTTTTATAGAATCTTATATTGATTTAGAAAATTTGGAGTATTATAATTTTTACCTTGCTGTAACATCTGTGTAAGAATTCTTATATCAATAAAGAAATTGGTTTTTAAACTGTAATAGTAGTCATTCTGTATCAAACTGCTATGAAACTGTTTATTGTAAATTTCAAATCTAAATTATATGGAAATATGCTATAAGTATCTATTTATTTAAACCATAATTTTGAGAGTTCTTTTGAAGAGCTTTTCAAATGTTGTAGGCTTAGATTTTCTTTTAATTAAAATGTTTGTATTTTCCTTTACTGTATCTATTCTACTATTGAAAAATAATGTGTTCTGTTAATATGTCCAAAAACAAACTTATTTTGCTAGTCTATCTTGATTGGAATTGAACTTTACTGATATTTATAACACATTTAATATTTAAATTATTCTAGAACTCTTTGCACTCGAATGTTACCACTATGCGTGCAAATTGTTTTCAAGATTGCCACTTTTTAGTTCTTCAGCTGTTATCGAAGTGACCGTGTTAAATATACTGTGCCAATGTGGCATTGTACAGTGCAAATGGTTAAAATTGAATCGGGCTTAATTGAAACAAATACTCGGTAGGTATCGATGATTAAATATACTCGACATCAAGAGGATAAGTTGATAATGAATATTTACTTATATGAATATTAAATATAACAAAATTTTAATATTTTATAGTACAAACTTATATACTTAATTCAAAAATTACCTACGTTTGAAATGGATTCATCTTATCCATATTTTACTTAAAGAATTTCTTTTATTATGTTGGAAACCAATAATACAATTTAAAGTTTATGTAATCCAATGAAAGGATAATGCGCTTATTACGAAAAACAATGTACAAATAGATCAGATATAGATAGTGTCTTTTCAATCTTTTTTTATAGCATGGCTCCAAAATCTGCAAAAAATAAATTATTTTAGTCAACTAAAGTTTTTATATTTTATTATTACCGTACATAGGTAGCTATTTATATTTTTTATCACAGATAAAATAGATTTTTTTTGAAGAACTTACTTAAAAGCAATTTTTTATAATAATTAAACTTTACTGGAAAGAATGAGGTTATATAACTTATTAATATTAGATTCTATGTGAATTTCCAACATCTCAGTTGAATGAGATTGCCTATGCTTATTTTTTATTATCAGTAATGACAATAATGCTGAATGTTGTACGGTTCGATGTCGCAAAAGAAATATTAATAATTACCAATGCTTCTTTTACACTATACAGACAGCGGCGTATTACCCCGTTACTGCAGGAGGAGCAGGGCCTTAAAATAGTTTATATTATGTTTACATGGAATCCTATTAACTAAAAAACAGCATACAGATATTCTTCGTGTCGCATTATCCGAAACATTGTAATTACACAGGGTTTTCACTCCAAATTGAACCTTTTCCATTTCAAATTAAACCATTGGATGTTGGATAGACTGTTTTACACTCCATTTTGAGCAGTTTTTTTTCAAGTACATAAGATGTTGTCAGTTTTTGTCAGGAAATTTGTGGCATTTATTTTACTAATATTTTTTGTAACTTTCTTCTAAAGGATTATTGCAGAAAAAATTTCAAAACGTACAGTTAGTTTTCAACAACGCTAGGTCACTGAAGTCCTGATGGTTTAGAAAAACCTGACAATAACCAAAAACAGTGTTGCGTATATACCACACCTGGAAAGTGAACAATATTCCGCATAATCTACAGGTGAAGAAGGAATAACATGGTCCATGCTTTCCTAACCATAAATATAGTATTGATTGTTTTTATATATATGTGAATATTTTATTATATAAATGGGTTATGATGTACTTTTTTGTTGTTTTCCGATAAGAATATCATGTAAGCCTTCAACAAACGTTCAACAAACCCGGTGTAAACTTTGGGCTTGCATTTTATGTTCTCTTTGTTAAACTTGTTTGCTATAATATTTTTTTATGTAGGACTATAAAAAAAATATTGTATTATTATTTTTTAAAATGTACTCTTATATGTTATTATAATGACTGTATTTTTTGTTTTGTTTGTTTTTTGGAAATAATAGATGATAATTTGAACCAAATTAATAGGGACTTTTTTGAGAAAACAGCTCTGAGGCTAAAAGGGTTAACACATGAACCATAATCAAATTTTTCTACCAAAGTATTCTCCAATGAAAAATCCTATTGAACAAATCTTCAAGAACTTGCTGGTGGCGACATCTAATCAATTAAATTTGGTGGACATCGTTAACGAGTGTTCACTTTGGTAAATTGTAATAAATATTATATGTGAATGAAATTACCCGCAGCTGCTGCAAATGAAGCTTTATAAATTACGACATACGAATATGATGATTTATTCAATTCTTTAATGCTTTAATTTGAAATGAAAAAGGTTTAATTTGGTGTGAAAAACTTGTACTATTTCCATTCAATTACAAATTAATTTTATATTAGCTGCTCTTATCTGAATAATTTAAGTATGAAATTAAAAAATATTCATAAATAAATACTTGTAGTTCTTCTGAAACATTTTACGGCCCTCGAAGAAACCCAAGGGAGCCGCGAGCGTTTAGATTGAGAAGAACTATTCTTAATCATAAAATATGACGATTTAACCAAACATCTAAAAGATGAATAGTTTTTTAAAGCTTTGTTACTTATTATATATACATACATATATGACCATAATATAAATGATTGTATTTGTTCTTTTATACTACATTCTTAATTTCTTATTTATTTTAATGATGTTCCTCCTCACTATAGGTTAAGGTGTTTTCTTTTTGAATCTCATTTTACATATGAATGATTGAATTTTATTTAGGTTCCTTTATTTATTTCATCTTGCTTACGACAATGTAATTCTCGGATTGTACAAACCAAATAGATACCATATTATACAAATTGTGATGCCAGTATTGAAAAGTTAATCACAGTTTTCATGTATACCACCAGTGTCTACCTAATATTTTACCATGAAACTGTAATTATTGTAATTTGAATTTTCAATATGTTGTGTCAAATTATATTGATATTTTTAGTATGCTGTTGACATTGTTGATATTATATTCTAATACATTACCAATAAAAATGTGTGAAGACAATAAGGTTATTGATTTTAAATGCCCGAAAACTACTTATACAAGACCTCAGAAATAGACTACACCGTAAACATACATATGTATATGCAAAAATGGCAATCTTTGCTATATTGAATTAAAAAGAGTGATTTCGTCCTATTCAAATACGACATGTTTATAGAAAACCTGCATCTCTGAGTATAAACTCTTAATATTCCTGTTAAATCCATGTGAGAGAAATGTTAAACAGGTGTGTTGCAAACAGGTGTGTAGCTTATAAACTTTTATAAAAAAATTTACAAAATATCTTAGGAAAAAGATGCAAGTAATGGGTTGACTAACTGGACTTTGATGGAATAAAGCATTAAGCAATCGAGTTAAAATAATATACAATTTTCATAAACTTCATTGATTCCTACAGTTTTTTAAGCAGCATGATATAAAAAATGAATTTATCACGCCTCAGTGAGTACCTACCTACATACTTGCGCACACTTTTTGTGTCTGCTGAAAATTAATTGCACAGTGATGTGGTTGGTCCGCATACACAGTAGAAAAATTAGAAGAAACGTTGGTTGCAAATAGAGATTTGGAAGTCGTAACTTTTCCAAATCCTGAGAATTACTGGAACAGAGACTATATTATCATTATTATTATTTAGTCCGGTCCTATAGCGCAGCGGTTAGCGTGGTTGGCTTTTGTGCCGGATCGCACGGGTTCAAGTCCCAGTACGAACAACATTTTTTCGTTCGATATATCGATTTCTGTTCCGAAGGCATGGGTTTTTGTGATGTCTAAAAATTCCCTCCTACCTTACCGATCCTTCGGTAACTCGGCGTAGCGAGAGCGATTAGCTAACCACTATTCCTGTCTTATGCCTTATCTATCTGTCCCTACTACTCTCTACGGAAAAGAGATGTTGAGCGAATGAGTAGCAAAGAGTTCTTGTTGAAAAACCTCTATTAGGAGGCCATATACTCCACATTATCTCAAAATAGGTTTGTTCTACGAGAACTGCTTATTACTCCGTTGCTCAGAGAGTAAGGATAGAAGGAAAGGGTTAGAACAAGACTAGTGATTAGTAGTGCTTTCGCTTTACCCTGTTTATTTTGGGATGGGAGGATTTTTTTATTACAAACGCCCATGTCCAAACAGATTGGAGAAAATGCTGTTCGTACTGAGACTCGAATCGGTGAGATACGTCACAGAAGCTGCTGTCTTCCTCTGAGTGACCACCGATCAAGGTATTTTTAAAGATAGAAAAGTGTCAAGGGTGCTCTGACAACTTTGATGAACAGAAGCAACAAAAGTGTTTGGGATGAGATCTGTGTGATATCAAAAGCGCACTAAATCAATCATTCATCCTCTGGTTCTGGTCACATAGTAAATCTATGTACCTGGTATTGTTTTGTATTATGACATATTTATGAGTGTTGTAATACTTAATTCACATTAAATTTAAAATGGACCAAAGATAGGGACAAACAGACAATGGTTTCTTAGAAAAAAATCACAAGTTTTCAAGCAAAATAAAAATAAAATTTTATGAATGTTGATTGATGAAACATTAGAAAAAGGTGCCGGAACGCCGTTCCACGGCGTTAAATGAGAAAAAAACAATGAATTGTCATATATTGGTATCCATACGTAGATGATATTTTAGTTCTCTTAATGATTCTGATGACTAAAGCAAGTTATGATTTTAGCACCTTTGTGTTAAGTCAGCTATGGTTGAGTTCAACCTGCACACCATTTTTGAAATTGGAGAAATTCATCATTCATGTAAAAAAAAGAAATGGTTTTTTTTAAACGACCGATTTAAAATTTTAGAATATCCAACAAAATTAATCATGACCAGTGAATTCGTATTGTGTTATTTCATAATAATTATAGTTTCCATTTACCAATTTGGTTTGAGTAGTGGTTATTATTATAAATCAGAATTCTTTAATAAGTCATTTGATTTATACCATCTGGATTAGACCAGTTTTTAAATAAATTCTGTTAAATATGATCAGTTTTGTTTAGTATTGCAACATAAAATCTAGGTAAAAACAAACAGGGTTGTGCCAAAATATTTTTTCATGATATTTATTCATTTTAGTTTATATTTTTAGTCAACAATTTTATTTTATTCACGTTTTATATGTTACAGTCAGTTGTGCGTCGACATTAGGGATTCCAACTCGGATATCCGGATTTATCCGGCCCTTTTTAACTATTCGATATCCGGATATTTGGGGAAATATCCGGATAGTATTCGTTATAATTTTTAAAGAAATATTTATCAAAATCGACGAAAGATGATATGAATACTGGGGTATTTACAACCTGGGAGAAACCATTACTTAAGAGTAGTGTTTTTTATTACCTTCCCCAAACTCGGGTAATATAACTATCTTATCTTGTTATCTTAATACCTACTTAAAAGTTCGACGAATCGGCTCGGACTCGAGGCAAAAAAAACCTTTAATGCCGAAATTTCATTCATTGAAGAAATGCCGCTGCAGTAATCTAATGCAGCTGCACATTTTCAATATTTTAATATGATATTATTGTCTCTATCTCAAGAATTACATAAGTCGGAAAGGATTTAGTCAGGATCAGTTGATCAAATTTTGTTTGAAAAAAAGATTCAAAATTTGGAAGTTCATTAAGTGAAGAATTTTTACATGCGATTAAAAAGAGAATGAACGAACGCCGACATAAAATAATAATCACACTCGTGATATATCTACAAAGTGGAAATGTTCCCAGTTCTAATGAATATTTTCGATACTCAAATAAATATGAGGCCATTTCTTTAGCACAAAGTATTTTTAAGAGAATTCACCCAAATTTGTTATCTAGTGATGATGAAATCTCCCAGGACTCTGATGTAGAAATAACACCTATCTCTTTTTCGACTTGCCAATTGCAACATGAAATGCGTAATTTTATTTTATCTCTCGCGGAAACTGACAACAATTCAAATGACAATAAAAATAATCTGAAAAAAGATTTTAAATACTTCATAGATCAATTTAAAAAAAGGACGGAAAAGTTGGACGTGTTGTTTAAAACACTGATAACAATAAAACCAACATCAACAGCAACGGAACGAGTATTTTCAACAGCAGGACCAATTAAAACTAAATTAAGATCAAATTAAAAATATGATACATTTAATGCTCTCTTATTTTTAAAAATATGAATTGTTAAAATCTGAATAAATGGCATATTACAAATGAACTCGCTTTTAATGTATTATTTTAGTACATAAATTTATATATGTAGTAATGTTTCAAACTTACTGAAACTATCCGGATATATCCGGATAGTTTCAGTTTTACTATTCGATATCCGGATAGTTGATAATGACGAATAGTTGGAATCTCTAGTCGACATACGTTAAACCAGCCATACTCAACCTGCGGCCTAGTAAGCTCTAAGCCGTGAGCTAAAAAAAAAAGGACTTTTGGAGATATCTGGGGAAAAAGTATATTAAATCGAGGATTTCAAATTCCTCGGTGAGCTAAAAAAAAAAAGGAGTATATCATAAATATGTTGTGGCCCACGTAGAGAAGCAAATATCAGAATGCGGCCCGGAGGAAAAAAAGGTTGAGTATGGCTGCGTTAAACTATTTATTTCAAACAAGACAATAATATTTGAAATAAATGTTATGACATAAAACAGCATGAGTGGTCATACAAACCATAGAGCTAGTAACTGGAGATGACCATATTTGTTTTGTAACGTCACAGATAACAAGCCATATTTTTTGTGTGAAAAAGCTGTTAAAATTTATTTAACATAAAATGTTAAATAAATTGTAGCAACTTCCGTAAATATTAAAAAAATATATATTTATTGAATACAATAATGACATATAAAACCTTCAAGTTTGTGAACATGCCAAAGAGAATGATCTCGCAGCATTATCGAACATACCAACAAGACATCAACATGGCTGCCGTGGTTGACAATTAACAGTGAGTGAAGTGATTATTTGTTTATGTGAGTGTTTTTATAAAGTGTATCATGATAAGTGATTTTGAAAATCTTTCCCTTGGTGCTCCGGGCGCATCTGGGAGTCATGGCGGGTCCTACACACAAACAGGTTAGTCAAAAAATGCATATTTAAAATGAGACGTTTGTTTACGATCAACTGTCACAGTTAAACAATCCAGTTTTTATAACTATATGAATTGTTTCGGTGTCTATTTCATTAAACCATGATAACATTCATTATCAAGTATCAATGTTCAGTCATTACAATTATTTTTAAAAGTCTGACACTTGTTTTATATCATTTTTAAGATAGGTCATGTTTACATTTTTCAATTCGTAACATGCCATGTTTCCTTTTGTTTTTGCCATGCAAAAATAGCGACACCCAACAGTGAACTCATAATAATGCGTAATATCGGGGAAAACGCCTTTGATATTTAAAAAATGTAATTTGATAGTGATCCAGATATTGCAACGGGAAGTGGGCTATAAATAAACACTTGTCACCAATGTCAGTGTGTTGTTTTTATTCATTCATTTGTTTGTTTCCCGCTGATTATTTTGATCATCTTCTGTATTATGAAATTACATGCTATTTTTGTCATAATTCGGACTAGACTAAGTACCTATATTGATCTTATGGTCCATTTTCTTCCATTGTTTTCAATGCATTTTCTCAGCTGTCAGACAGTTATTTTACTATTTCAATATATGTATTTTTTTTTTGTAAAATTCAATGAGACTAAATTATCATATTGTTATGCAACCATATTTCTCGTGTTTTTGACGTAGTTCAGAATTAGAGTTTCTTAAATAATTCATCAATTCTCTTTTTAAAGATTGTCAATACACAATATTGACAATAGAATATATAATTTCTCACCAAATTTGGAGTCATTTTCCTCAAGATATTTTTTGTGAGAATATTGAAGTTAAAAAATATTGTATTCTATGAATAATTTATTTAGAAACACTCTTTTAAAAAAAAGTGTGTCCCAGTGTAGAAGATATGAATTTTTGATTGAACTTATTTCAGTCAAAGTTGTTTTACGAAAAAAGATTTCTATTCAGTCACTAAATCTCTCTTTTTTAGAGAGTGGATATAAGGATGGACTATTAATTGGCTTATCACTCTCGCTTTAACCTTATTTCAGGATATGATAAGTTTGGGTGTATCTATCTGTAAACTTAATTTAGTTTTAACTCTACATCATATTTACTGATTACATTAAATTCTATACTAATCAATGAAAGCGAAATTGTGACAAGGACAATAGAATAAGTAAGATAATATAGTATCAATTTATTCTAGTGCACAAATATGGTTAATCTAAATTAAGTTTAAACATAGTCCTGACTATGTTGTGAAGCCGAAAAGCTTTCAACCAGTTTCTATAATGCTTGATGATCTAAATACTTTATTTGTTTCTCTTCATAACTTTGTATATACATTATTTGATATTTCACCCGCAATCATCATATTCTGAGTCTGCAACTTTTTTAGATGTAGTTTTTCTGAATCGTATTTTAACTCACAATCTTTGTATAGAATATTCTTTTCTGTGCCGTCAATAACATAATTCCAGCAGTGTTTCTTAGACTCTATTTGTCTCCATGCCGCTGACATCCACTCTGCAAATTTGATGACTGCATCAGTATTTAATAAACTGTTGCTCGGGAACCACCGATAGCTTTCAATGATATTGTAAGCAGATTAATTAATTACAGAAAAATTAACTCGAAACCAGAAAAAGTAAATGTTAAGTGAATTCCTATTACTGCAAGACATATAAATAAGGCTTTTTGATTGACTTCAAATGGTCTTGTTGGGTGGCCCTGCTAACATTTTATATACCCATGTAACATTGTAAATAATAACAAAGGGGTAGGATTGCTGTTACATATATTTGTATTTTTTATATTTCTATTATAATTATTCAATTGTGGGCTTTGATTGGTAAGTGATATTAATAACCAACTGAGTAGTGAGGATGCGTTTGATAAATTTCTACATCGGCGCCAGCAAATTTTAGCATTGGTACATTAGCTGCATTTAGTTGTGTGCAACCCACTTCCACCAATATGTCATTCCTACTTGAGTATGCAAAACATGCAAATATGCCAATTGATACTAACTGGTTGCAAGTAATTGAAACATTCTGCTTGGACTCATTTCACTTATTAGCATAAACAATATGTTTTATTACACTTGTTAACTTCTGCAAGGTGAAATTATGATGCAGTTGTGTTGAATATTTTAATATAAACATGTCTAATTTTATAATGCTGAGTTATTATATAAAATAAATTGTCATTCGATTCTTCACGGTAATTTTTCTTTTTCATTCTCGAAGTCCAAATGAGTGACTTGTCACTGTAAAAGCAAAGTCGTTTGGTCTTGTGGTGTGTTTTTTTTGCTGTCACTGGTAAAATAAGGTTTCATTATTCAGTTTGATTCTATTCTGTTGGATGTTGCTTCTCAAAGAGGCGAAACACATGTCACATTTTGTAACAGCAAGTGGAATTACAAAGTTTTAAAATTTAATTTTTTATCAATAATAAACTTCCTCAAAGTTATCGCCGAATCCTTTGAAGAAAACATATCTTGACGTTTCTTGCTGGTGATTCACATTATTTAATAACCTAAATAGAATTTTACAGTGAATAGGATTGAGTGAGTCTCATGAATATTGTCAACAATCATATAGTACTGTGAGTTCTCAATTTTCGCTTACTTTCCATTACAACCTTTTAACTAACCGTTTAAATACTCTTGCAATAATGTATTTCCGTTGTGCTAATTACCAACTTTGAAAGTACTGCAGATGTGTGTAGAAAATAAGGTTGACATCTCTGTGTTTATTTATAGAGATTCTGATTCTGCAGTTCTCATTACTTACATTCTGCTTCTGTGTTTTTGATCCATTTTTAAAATCAGTTATACCATATCGATGATTATTTAGTCATTAGTCGTCCTCTTTGACTTTCTTTCTTTATTCAAATTAAAGCCTTAGGATGAAAATTAAATGTTAACCATATATTCATGTTAATTTGATATAAAGTATAAACATCACATATATATATTGTATATATTTCTGCTCTGTGAAGTATTTTAGAACAGAATCTGGACTCTCGAGTATAAAAAGGTTTATATATATGGCTATTATATATATATTATAATATGTATATTTGCACTTTTAAACAAGTGCGAGAAATAAGTTGCACGATTTTGAGAATCTGTGACATGCCGCCTCAACAAATTTTACGGTTCATAATATTTGTTTTTGTCTGCACTTATTTTTGAAAAAAATGTTCTTTTTAGCTATACCAAATTTATAGTAAGCAAAGTAATATGAACTTGTTGCACACATTTGGTAGATACTACACTAGAGCCAAAATTTTGTCTGTGTGGACTGTGTGCATTGTATACTGTCCATATCACAGCTCGGGCACTAGTTATTGCCTGTTTTCTCAATGCTTTTTATTATACATTGTAATAATAATTATTTATTTTTTCAGAACTCACACCCGAACAACAGAAGATATTAATTGATATTAGAAGAAAGAGAACAGAGTTGCTGATTGAAATACAGGTAAGACTTTTATTTTGACGGTGAAAGGATAAATTGCATATGTTTGATTGTTTTTCTAGTTCATCAACTTTTCAGGTGAATTTCAATTATCATAATATTTTTATCAAACATTCTTGATTAATAAATGTATTTTCTTGCATACGGATGTATGAACAATCTAGGATTACAAGGAATAATTATTGCGAACAAAATTACATTATTTTTATATATTCTGGACTAGTCGTATTACACCGCTGATGCCTTGGATACTGAGCTACTGCTCTTCATTTTTCCTTTCATGTTGATGATGGGATGGTATAGTTCATATTTCTTCTAAATATAATATAAAATATAGAAATCCCTTTTGAACGAACTATGAAGATTGTTTTCTCTACTATGAAAACTTATCATCCACAAGTTTGCATGATGTTGGTTTTTTTACATATTCGTTTGTGATTCTTGCAATTTCAGCAATCCATATTGCCAGCCCATTCTTTACAGCTTTCTCTTTCAGTTCATTTTTATTCTTGGTTGACAAGGAAATCTTTTTTGTATTGCATATATCTTTACATTTCTTTCGATGGATTCGGCGGTAACTTTGTGGAAGTTCATTTTAATATAAAATAAAAATAACTTTGATTATTCCACGTATTGTGTATCAAAATGTGACACGTGTTTCGCCTCTTTCAGAGGCATCCTCAGACAACTGAGGTTGCCTCTGTTGTCTGAGGATGCCTCTGAAAGAGGCGAAACACGTGTCACATTTTGATACACAATACGTGGAATAATCAAAGTTATTTTTATTCTTTACATTTCAGTTGGGATAGCTCTTTAAATCATTTACTTTTCCTCCCCTCGGTATTTTTTTTTCTTGTTAGCTTATTGGTAAAAACATTAATTATTCCACAATATTTATTTTAGACCAGCACATATTTCAAAATAACCCTGTGTCTTTATATTAATTAAAAATGCTCGCCGTGAGAGAAACAGGTCTTGATCTAAAATTAATAATTTTGAATTATAACAAAAGTGTTTTTTAATATATATCATATGAATATAATGAATTAAAAGTAAGCTTATTGAATTTTCACCACTGCATTCTTTGTGAGTGACTAATTTTTAAATTAGTAATAATTCTATGAATAATAAATACTCTGGATGACTTAATTAATTGAAGTAGCTACCTACCTATAGGAGGTGGCAGGACTTAACTTTATGTACCTAGTTACTTACTAATTCCTTTTCAAGAACCAGTAGCATTTATGAACACACTTTACTTACTACTCCCAAAATGACATCATGCTTCTAGTTAATAAAAGAATACTTATTTAATTGTCGTAGTTACATTTTGTATATGAATTAACGTGCTTGTAAAGATGTCAATTTTAAAAGAATACTTGCTATTTTTTTTATTTCTGTTCATCATCAGCATACATCTAAAAAAAATCTGTATAAATCTGAGCTCAACATTCTCAAAAGCTTATTAATTCGTGTCCTCTGCCGATGTAGTCTTTTCCAATCATTGATGGAACCAAAAATACATCAGGAAACTGCAGAATTACATTGCAAAACATAGTTCGCAGTCCAGATATATTTTTTAATTATTATACTAACGCGAATTATAATTTGTTTCTACTGGCAATGATGCTATGTATGAATGTCCGAGAATTAGTTTATTCAATTGGAAATACGCGTAATTACTTTTAGGGTGTTCGCTGTCAATACTTGGTGGAAAGGCATTATATTAATAAAACACAATATTCCTTTGTACTTCATTCCACTTTATTTAATATGCCAGGACCGGTTTCGCTCATTGCGAGCATTGTCAACTGGTAAGAAATATAATTTAACAATGCTATTTATACAAAAATGAAAAGTTATAAACAACAATTGGCATTGAAAAGAAATTACCAATTACATTAAAAGTGATTCTAGAATCTTGAATGAAGTGTTATTTTAGAATCACTTTTAATGTAATTGGTAATTTCTTTTCAATGCCAATTGTTGTTTATAACTTTTCATTTTTGTATAAATAGCATTGTTAAATTATATTTCTTATCAGTTGACAATGCTCGAAATGAGCGAAACCGGTCCTGGCATATTAAATAAAGTGGACTGAAGTACAAAGGAATATTGGGTTTATATTAATACGAGTAATATCGCTCTCTGAAATATTTGCCATAGTCAAAAGGGCTATTAGGTAATGTAAATGTGCTCAATGTGGTTCCTATGGGGTGCATTCGCATTGCAAAGTTCTTATTGCAATCATTCGCTAAATACCAATAATATCTAGTGTATATTGTAATCTACAATGATACCTCAATCAATGCAATGCAAATATTACGCAAATTTGTCTGGGGTCCCTTGTACCCCACCGCTCCTCGATCCTATTTTCTCGTGTACTCGAGTGATAAACAATTCATTAACTGATCACTTTTGGATAATAGTGACGATTCTATGACATCAGTAGTCATCGGTTAGTCATCACTCAAGGAATAAATTCAATTGCGTATCTTATCTGTTCACATTTTCACAAGGATGACAACTGCATTAATTATCTACAAACTGGTTTACTGTTCATAAAATTACCGTGATATATGTGTGGTCAATTACATAATTTATTATGTATAATTACTATGTTTAATTGGCAGCACTGATTAAATCAGTGTTGCCATGTGTACTTTATTTTCGTAGATAACAAAATTATCTTTGTTTTTGAGGAACCTTCTATGGATGGTTTGTTTTTAATTTAAAATTTACAAATAAATACGTGTTATGCTAGACAAATATGAATCATTACGGGCGTTTTCCAATACGGTAGATATTTCTGAAATATTTATCACTCGTATGATAGTCGAGATAAACTACATTAGTAATTGTCTCGGGATTAACACTTAGAGTAAAACCACAATTAACACTCATGCTGAAGATGTTAAATATTCTATTGAAAATTGAAAATTTGAAATTGTCGAACCCGTGAAACTTACTTACTGGAGGTTTTACTTCAAATTTTAATTTATAGAATTTTTTAAATTTATTATTTTTGATAAGGTAAGCTTATTTCCAGTTTCAACCCACACCACCCGGCTTGCAAATGATTTTGATATTTTCTCGCCTTTATTTAAATTAACGTCAATGCATTTTTCGCAAGGTAAGCCGACGATAATCAACATTAGGACCAGTTTCGCTTTGTAAATTAATCACTTGAAAATGCTCCTTTGCCGAAACTCTTTCTCAAGAACGTGCCTTCATTACTACGTTACCATTTATTTATCAGAACATCTGACAACACTGATACTTCACTTGCATCTTTAAACTTAATTTGACCGAACTGACCTCGCCAATGCGTCACATACTGTACATTTTTAAATCGGTAATGAAATGTGAAAAACATGTTAAGCAATAAATAATCATGATAATTTCTAATCTAGATAAATGATTTAATGTTTTAATAATTTTCAGATTTCAATAAACATTATATTGTTAATCATAAAACATACTTCGTTTGCGATCAATCGCATCTTTGTTGTGAACGAGTCACTCGTTCGTCTCTATGGAAAAAAAATGGAACCGTCGTCGATCGCTTGTTTTTCAATTATAATATACCAATAGAGAGAGGGAGAAAAAAAAATAACAATTTGATATGATAATATTAAGTGTTCGATTGAGTCTAGTGCCTATGTTAATCTTCTACACATAAGGTACTCAACGCTGTGCCCACCACTTTCTGATAAGAGCGTAGCATGTAACACAGCAGCGTCAATCATTAAAAAATATTTCCAGGAGTGTCTAGTGAGAAATTTCCCCCGGTTCGTTTGCTATACAGTATGGCTTAATACTTAAAATATGGGTGACAGTTCGATTTGGCCAATCGATCTGATGCGTGTTCAGTTTTGTAGGAACGTTCCTCTTTTATTGTTTACCTACTGACATTCCCGAAGGATCCCGATGCTGGGTCGTTTGTATTAGCACAGTGTTAAACTGTTGCTTCTAATTATTTCCAGTGGCGTCCGCAAACCGTGTCACGACTTCCCACCGCCGCCACCGTCGGGGCTAGTTTAGTTAATTTGAATTTAACCTGTACGCATTCACTTTCTTCGTCCCACTTTCGCGCGCCGGTCGTGGCGTCGGCGAGAGCTATCCAAATTAGCATTATATCGGAAAACAAATCTTACTGTTGTGATTAATTCTTTTATGTCGCAAAATAAGTTTTTTTTATGCTAAAACGTTCTAATTTTAAAACGGCTCGAATGACGGAAGAACGTCGAACGGACTTTTCTAATTGTATTATAATACAATTTTATTAGTCTGCGTGTTATTCACATTCACAATTTCGTCTTTTTGGAGTTGTCTAATTAATGACTTGACGGTCAATATTATGAGTTTGTACAGTGACTATATATTGCCGGTATACTGCCAGAAAACGTTAACTAAAAAAACTTTGCTTTGAGACAATCAACATTGTCGAGTATTATGAAGCGAACTGTCAATGTAGCGTGGCCGTAGTCATGTCAAATGAATAAAAAACAATACACCAAAATATTTACAGCTCAAAAAAACATTTAGTCGTCTAATCGTCTTTGGCTAGCTGTAGATATAAGAAATCTGTATAGCTAAAAGCGTTAAATTATTTATTATAAGGTTCTGTCAGTAATAACTGCCAACGAAATTGATTTAGTTCGTATAACTGATTTGAATATCGATATGCAATATGAGTGTGCTTGATTTTTCAGACGGTAGAGGCAGGGGTGGGCTCGGAGGGGATCGCCCGAGCCCCTTGTTAAAATTCGGTACGGCCGGCGAGCCCCTTGTAAGTCAAGAAAATCATTCGTCTCAGATCAAATCAGCGCCTAACTGCAATTGCAGTTAAATATATATATATATATATATATATATATATTTTAATTCCCTAGGGTACTCAACGTTGTACCCACCACCACCCGCTACGGCTTCACACTCTTTATATAGGGTGTATTCCGTAGCGTAACAACGTTAGTCGTGTTCAAAATTTTGCCAGAAATGTCCCGAGAAGAAATTCCTCAAGACTTGGTTGCATGCACTACAGTGTGCAGAAATTTAAATTTAAAAATAAATGCATTTGAAAATGTTAGATTTTATCTATTTAACTCAACTCTTTTTCCAAAAGACGCGGAGAATTCTTTAAATGCCCTATAATTTGCCTTAGATGCAACCAAGTCGGCATGACCGACGGGGCCGACAGATCCGACAGATAGTCGTATCGTCTTGAGCAATTTTTCCCGTTCATTATTTAAATCTGGACATTCCCAGAGGATGTGATCAGCATCCTGAATCATATATCCGCAATTACATTTAGGACTATTTACTAACCGGCCAAGCTGGAAGAGCTTGGCAGCGAAGTAACCGTGGCCAGTTATGAATTGGCTGGTCCAGAAATTAGGAGTCAGGACTTTGGTTATCTCCATTCGCCATTTAACATTCGGAAAGAATTTAAAAGTTTGCCTCCCCTTTGAAGATTTCTCCCATCGAGCCTGCCAAACTTTCATTGCAGCTTCTAGTTAAATTGTAATACGAAGATGTATCATACATAGTGTAAAGGCATTATGGCTGAGATTTACCTAGCCCCTTGTTAATAAATATGCAGCCCACCGCTGGGTAGAGGTGTGTAAATCTATTGGTCTGCATTTTCAACTCATAACACAACAATTTTGACTTAACGTTTTCTGGCAGTATAGCGACGATATAAACGTTCAAAACCGTATTTATAATAATTAAGAAATACGTATCGATATCTAAGTAATCGTCTCTCTGTGCCGCATCTTAAATTTTCGTATTCCCGTATTCCAGTTCTTGACATATTGGGGTTTTTCCACGACTGCAAGGAATGTTGTCACATTATGTAAACCACAGGCGGTGATGCGTTTCCCGTGTAGCCGCATTTTACTGCAACTCGGTGGAGATATCTACTTTTGCACGAAACGTGGCAGCGACTAAATTATTGTTTAAAGAAGAAACAAGTTTCGCCTGGCACATTCTCATGGGTATCATATTATATAGCCTTGAATTTTTCTTCTTTATATGAGGTTTTTCAGCGAAAAAATATGTATTAAATAAAAACATGCAAGTGTTGGAGCGAAAGATCCTGAGAAATATTTTTGATGCTGTCTGCGAGGATGGCATCTAGATATTGACGTCGACACAACCATGAGCTTACGTAATTTAGCGTATTAATAACCTTTACGGTGAACCAGACATTGTCAGATTTGTCAAAACTCAACGCCTAAATTGGGCTTGACATATATCACGCGTGGATGAATTTAAACCTACATGACGTCCCGCATTTACTACCCCCGAGCAATGCTCCCTAAGACAAGAGGTTAGCTGCGCGGGCCAATCAAATATTGAATAGTTGTCTTGGAGTGCGCAAGGGCTTTTAAACTGCTGCACGCGCTCAGCTTGGAACATTGCCCCCGAGGAAAGGCAAAGCGTTGGGAGACCGCAACTTCGCTGGATGAACGGAGTGCTACAAGACCAGCGAGAGCTGGAAGTCAGGGACTGGCGTATGACGGCGGAGGATCGAGTAGAGTAGCTATACGTCAAGAAGAAAAAGATTAAACAACACATTGATAATTTACTCTTTTAACGTGTTCACTGTGAATTCTTGTTAGGAAGACGTTATACCATATAGTTTAACACTTTGCGTACTATTTTTTTACATGATTATTTATAGATCAGGATCAGTCTCGCTCACCATGAGCATTATCAACAGATGAATTACCTTATTCAATGGATAACGCTCGCGACGTGCGAAACAGGTCCTGACCTATAATAAATTCTGTGGAATCAGCACAAAAACTGTTAAATTGTATAATATGACGTGTAAATTATCAATTAAACATACTATATTTTTTCATTAAAAAAATCTTGTGACTTTATTCACGAACCCGTTTCTATGAAAACACCAAACAAATATGTGCGTTGACAATGCGACATGATTACATTAACTGACATTGCTCTATGACTTCTCTAAGTTATTTCACTGTGTATCACTAGTTTGTTCTAGTAAAATAATTATACATAATTTAAGACTGTTTTATCTTTAACAATTTTAGACTTAACGTAAAGTACTTTCTTAAAGATGTCGATGAAGCGTTAGGCTTAATATTTTAAAAACCTGACAGTGCACTCAAACAGGTTGAGCAACCCTGGTTTATACTCGAAGCAGTTTGATTCACTAGCGCAAAAATATGATCAAGTCTGCACATCCGCAATCTTGCAGTTTGTCCGGCAGAAATGTGTACTGCAGTCTTGTCACGTACGTGCAATAAACACGTACATTAGTTAGAATCAATTACCGCTTAATTTGCACAACAACCAAACCTACTGTAGCAGAAACTGGCCAAATGTCAGAATTCTTTTACAGGTACACTTTTACGAAAGAGCTCAAGACGGCTCTTAGTTATATAACAGATGTCGACATATACTACTGTTGACATCTAGTACAAAAAGAAAATAAAATTAAAAATATTTCTCATCGACATGAGTTACTGGAAATTACATAATCCTACAGTTGGAATCACAGAAAGCGCCGCAGGCGATTCTTTTATAATTTCAACCGCTAATGTGTGGCTGCATTCAAAATCGTCCAATTTACATGGCTTATAATAAATCGCACATTCGCTACAACAATGACAAAACATAAAATTTCCTATTTTCATCGTTTCCTGAAAAAAAAACGCCGAATATGTGTTATGTCATAGTTGCGGCCTAATGTAGCGATATTTTTTACTTCATAAATGACATAACAAACTTTTGGTGTATGTAATTAGTTTTCAATATTATGTAAAAAACATAAGGTATACAAAATAATACACGATAAAAAATGAGTCGTTTTTCTATTTGAATATCTAACCCAGTGTCTCTTAACCGTATTGAAAGAATCGCCCCCTTTAGCAGAAATAAATTATCCAAAATTATCTAACGCCTCAAAAAAAAAAATTTTATAAAATTACACAATTCTCTATGTAGTATTATTATTTCATGCAATGGGATTTCCTACTACAAATAAAAATGCAAAAAGTACAAATAAAACGTCAATAATAAAATAAGTCCAATATAAAGTCTTGCAATATCTTAGAGGTCCCCCTCGCATTCCTGCAGCGCCCCCCAAATTCTGAAAAAAATAAAATGCCCCCCCAGACTTCTAAACGCCCACCAGGGGGGCGGTGTACCGCCCCCCGTTAAGAACCACTGATCTAACCTTTAAGTGTTTTACTTACTCAATGTACTTACTCGACGATGTTAGTTTCTAGTATAACAGAAAAAACTTGTCAATTTATGTTTAAACACCAAAACGTGTGTTTACAAATTATTTTATTGTGACAATTAATATTATGGCCAAACCTTTATTTGTTAATTGATAACTAAATGGGCTATTGATAAATAAGCTTACGATAAATTTGATAATTTGACTAATCTAAATATTTATTACTGATCTATTTTTAAAATAACAGTTGTTATAGCGATAACGCTGTTTTTAGTTTTGTTAGATTAGTAGTATACTTTTTTTGAAGAAGCGTGACCGACATCGCTTAACTTAATTAGCTGAAGCGTTTTTGAAATTAATTATTATTAACACTTAATTCACAGTACGATGGTCAATTTCCCTTGATTCATTTATATTAACTCTTCCACTGCAGAAATATTAATCTTCTACTTGCTAATATTTTATTATAACAAATATCTTAAAATAAAATAACTTTGTTTTATCGGGTTGTTGGGGAAAAAATGATTTTATTGATATTTATTTTTCGTTGACTTATTTATTACTGGGAAACATGTTGAACATATTTGCTTACTGGCAGTTTTGTTTGAATGAAATCGTGGCATATGTATCAAATATTAGTTTGTTTTTTTACTGTCTTTGACTTATAATGTATTCGCAGAATTTTTTTTTTTTTTTTTTATTCCATGTCCGCTCCCAATATGGAGCATATGGACTCCTAATGGAGTTTATCTCAACAGATTTTTTTTCTACGAGAACTGCTTGTTACTCAGTTGCTCAACCTCTCTTTTTCCAAAGAGAGTAGGAATAGAAGGAAGGGGCAAGGACAGGACTAGTGGTTAGCTAATCGCTCTCTATACGCCCCGTTCATAGGATAGGATGGGTAGGAGGGGGAAATTCAAGACATCACATACATCCATGCCTTTGAACAGAAATTCATAAATCAATTGAAAAATCAATTTATAAAACTGCCCGTACCAGGATTCGAACCCGTGCCCTCCGTAGCGGTAGCCAACGATGTTGACCACTCGACCACACAGGCGGCATTCGCAGAAATTATCAACCGTAAACAATAAAGCGTTATATTATCATTATTAGAAGATAATAATTATGATATTCGTGTTATAAAATAACGGTCAACTTTTCAGACCGTTCAAATGATATTTTATAATAACGAACACAGAACACATTTTTAAAACTATAAAATGGTTTTGACACTCATTTGATTGCAATATACTATTTTAATAGAGTAATATCTTCCGCTGCGCATTAAAAATAAGTTCTATGATTTTTGGTCCCAATTACGTAACTGCAATAACTTAGCAACCCACCGGTTGGCTACCGCTGGTTTAAACCAGCGATGTTTTAAAACAACAATAATATCATGCCGCTGTATTTACTTATAGTGGTACGAAATTGTATTGATGAAATGTATTATAATCTGCCCTCGAAGAATTAATCACCTTGTCAAAAATAATAATCAGTACAAAAAATGTCACGCTGCCATTAACCGAGGCTCTTGTAACGGATTTATCGCAACTATTTTTATGCCCCGCGTGTTCGTGAATTGCACCCCGCGCTGTTACTTTTTTTACTCATCCACTTGTCGCGGCGCGGGATTTGTAGCTGTCGCGAACACGCACCTCTCTTGTCAGTACTTCGCGGCAGGTGTCTCCTTGCAGATTACTTATCGCGGGCAAGGTAGAATGTTATGTTCGGTTAGCGCCAGGTATGTTAAGGCCGCGAGCGGAACTGATCTGAGGCGCTTGTCGAAAGTGCTGCCAGTGTGGGAATCGCATTCCCGGTACTGGGAAATTTCGATACTTGCCTATGATTAAATTAAATAGTTTTTTCAAAATGCTACAATGATAGTCTAGTTATCGTTGCTTACTGTGAGCTATTATTTTTCATTGGTTTTGTACCGCATCACCGTTAATGATTGCCATGAGTGTCTGGGTAGTAGAGTTAGAAACGTTAAGATGTGATTGAATTACAATCTAGCCATGGGGTGGCTAACTAGATTCTATCAAGTGTACTCATTTTTTGTTGTTGAGAATTACTTCCTAAATGTTTCACGGCGGTCGACTTCTAATAATATTTTTTTGTTTGTTTTTTTAATCTCTTAAATGTTAAAAATATTCATTATAAAATTCAAAATATCGTTGAATATCTCAAAATACAAAATAATTGTACAGTTTTGTAAATGTGAAGAAAACAAGAAATATTGCAAAATCATTCGTGATTGGGATCAACCAAATTTGGTTTCGCGGTCGACCGGGTGAGAACCCTTGATGCAAGAAAATTTTCTACACACATGATTGCATGCCACCCAATATTGCAGTTGCTCCTAAGACACTCTTAGGTAGGCTTAACGTTAGCTGCGCCATTAGTTACTAATTGAAAATTAACGGATGAAAAAGCAGTTTAAAAAAACGAGAGCATTATCATGGCGATCAGATGGGCAGTGGCGGATTATCCTATAAGCAAATGAGGCGCGCGCTTGGGGCCTCAAAAATAACGTGTATAATATAACCCATATACTTTTGGTTCAGATTTTTATATATTTTTACAATTTTAGTTGAAATTTTCTAACGTTTTTATGTTATCCGTAAAACGGGGCCTCCAAATTGTATTGCGCCTGGGGCCTCCCATGTGCATAATCCGCCACTGCAGATGGGTCTTGGTGTCAGACAAGGTCAATGCGTCATTAATATTTTAGGTACAGAGTATTTCTTCTCCTGGAGTTGATAAAATATTTTTAAATATCTAACTCTTGTTAAGTACCTACTTTTTTGAATTACATAATATAAAAGCTTTTTGATTTCTGGAGAAAAGAATTTACCAATATCAATTTCAGATATTAAATTCATTCGGAACACTGTAGGGACGAACTATAAAGTGCGTGTGGTGTACTCTACTCTAAATCGCAAGAGACCTCTAATACACGCTCTAAATCTGTCCCCTTTCTTGTCTCTCCACTTTGGGCTTATGTTTTAAAGATTTTTTTTCTATATAGGGAATATCAGTGACGTACGTTTTTGTAGTATGACACACTGACAATTTTCCTCTGGCATTTTTCGAATATTTTTTTTTTTGTCGATTAGTTGTCGGCCATTCATCAAACACACGTTGAATTTAATCCATACCCGTTGCCAATGTGGAGTATATGGCGTACTAATACTGGTATCTCAACCTATTTTGTTCTATGAGAACTGCTTGTTATTCAGTTGCCCTCTCGCTTTTCGAATAGAGTATACACAGAGATAGTGCAGGACTGTTAGTTAACAATTTTTTCTCACTGTGTCCTGTTATTTTAGGATTGTAACGGTAGTAGAGTATTTTTAGACATAACAAACATTCCTTCGAACAGAAATCTATAAATCGTTTGAAAAAAAAGGTTAACCAACGCTTTTAGTACCAGGGCTGTAATAGCGGAGTCGTGAGTCGTGGTGTGTTTTTCCCGGAAGCGGAGTTGGAAAAATCGAAGAAAAATAATTTGAAGACATTGAAAAATTATTAGTCTCATCAGATTGATTGGTGAAATCTACTAGAACTATTCTAGTAACTATGGTAGAATTAATTATCTGATGGTAAACAGATGTTTAAGATAATCGGAAATGATTGAAAAAATCAAGCCGAGTCGGTATTTAATTTTTAGCTGGAGTCGGAGCCCTGACTTGTACTGGGATTCAAACTCGTGAGATCCGTCACGGAAGCCATCGATATTTTTAAAAAACATGCAGAAAAAATGTGGCTTAGTTTTTTTTAAAAAAAAAGCAATACAGCACTGTTCAATTATTAGCGCACTACACCACTGGATCTCCATGAAGAAGACAAGGAAGGCGGTATATGTACTAGTTTAGTCGAAAATATACCGTTGTGATCTAGTCGGAGCTTTACTTCACAGTAATCATTGAATTTATGTTCAAGTTCCAGTGTAGTCATATATATTTTTTAATTTGAGATCTTTCTGGCATGGATTTTCTTGTTGTCTTTTCTGAACTGATCTCGAGTGACTCAAAATATCTGCCACCTGTAAAACCTGTAATGTTGCCGCCTGTGTGGTCGAGTGGTCAACGTCGTTGGCTTCGGTTACGAAGGTGCCGGGTTCGAATCCCGGTACGGACAGTTTTATAAATTGATTTTTCAATCGATTTATGAATTTCTGTTCGAAGGCATGGATGTATGTGATGTCTTGAATTCCCCCCTCCCACCCGTTCTATCTTATGAACGGGGCGTATCGAGAGCGATTAGCTAACCACTAGTCCTGTCCTAGCCCTATCCTTCTATTCCTACTCTCTTTAGTAAAACAGAGGTTGAGCAACTGAGTAACAAGCAGTTCTCGTAGAAACACATATGTTGAGATAAACTCCATTAGGAGTCCATATGCTCCACATTGGGAGCGGACATGGTTTAAAAAAAAAATGTTAGCTAATTTGTTTACGTACACAATTAAATATTTATGTGAAAATAAATTGCTGAATTAGACTAGCAAAAGTCTCGTGAAATGTCACTGGACGCGATTGCACGTGTAAAAGTACCCTCTAGTAGTGTCCTTGACACCCCACCGGTATTTCCACATGCATAATTAATGTCCCATGTTCGTCGATCTATTTTGAACATTGCTGCTCTGATACGATACATTTATATCCATCAATGCTATCTATAGTATTCGCAATATATGTGTAAATTATTTATTATTAGAGTGCGCTTATCGCGTGATAAAATCAATACGAAGTTTGGTAATATTGATACCACTTGTGAAATTTTATATTTATCAGCTCGGCGTTCTATATAATTTTGTGTCAACTCATCGAAATTAGATCATGCGTCGTAATTGATAATGCCTTATATGTAGTATGTAAGTTAGAGTATTTTTAACAGCAAACAGATAAAAACTTTGTACATACACCCAACTCTTTTATTACACGTTTTTGAAATAACGCGGTCCACGAACACACGAATTACACGAATTATTTGTTTAAACATGATTTCCAGACAAAAAATACAAGCGGTTAACGGATTTACTAATAACAAGAAATTCAACAACACAAGACGGTAATAAAAAACTAAAGGCTTCATTAGTGACGTGACAAACATTTCTACTGATGAAGTCGATTGATATTCAGTCCGTCACATAAGTCTGCGGATGTATATATATAATACATATGTTAATCAGGTAGCGATGAATAGTATATATTTTTTTTATAATTAAAATACATATAATAATAATATTTTCTGTAATTTACTTCATTCTTACATTTTTCCACACGATTTTATGTATCAAAATTCTATACAACGGCATAGTAAACAAAAGCCCAAAAAACAAAAATTGTATTGACAGCTATTTGCTAGTATATATCGTATAAAATCTTTTATTATATTAAAAAATAAAATATTTTATTTAGTAATTCAACATTGTTTATTTTAGATCAGGGCCGGTTTCGCTCACCGCGAGCATTGTCGAGCGGTGGTGCTGATCTAAAATAAACAGTGCGGAATAAGTGATTTATTTTTTAACACACTATAATGCATTTTGATCAAAAGTTGACAGTGAACACTTCAGAGTTATGCATACAATTATTAGTAATTAAAATCAAAACGTTGCTCATAGAAAAATTTTAACGAAAAAATTGAGCAGGCGAATTCATACAAACATTCAAGATTCGTCGAATATGTTGAGTTTATTTATTCTAAATATCACTATAAATGTCAAAATAATTGATTTTTATGTGTCCCAGCTTTATGCACTGGTGCAAAATTAAATTGTTTGTTTGGAAAATTCCCCCATTAATTAACCACAAAACGCATGCGCTAGCCCGATTCAACTGCAGCCTTCCAATTTTTCCGCCGCACGGCGCCACCGTACTACTATTCTGTTATCATTAGCACTAGTAGGCGTTCGACCGTCGCGCATAGCGGTCGCGTTCGCTCGTTTCGTGTAAATATCTCGCCGTGAAGCTGCGATCTGTTTGTTTTCATATTATCACGCTGTTTACAGTAAAGTGACATACGTAGAATAATATTCAGTCGCCAACTTCAGGCTAATATTTTTTTGTGAATCGGTTCTAAATTTAAAATAAAAAAAGTGCGTGTTGGTCTAATATACCTGGTTATTTCGATGTTCTGTGATTTGTATTGACTGCAAAGAAAACAAAGGTGACACGAGAAAAAAATCATTTTCTTGCTTTGCATATTGTTTTTGTGTTTTATTTTCTTTTGTTTTTATTTGCATGCATTACTCATTCAACAGTGAATGTGAAGTATGCAAAATAAAATAAAAGAATGTTTGTGGTTTATATGAAGTGCATTTTTCAAAAGTGCAGTTGTTTTCGTTCTGTGCTGAATCATCGATGTCATCTCGTCGTCAGCCTACTGGTTGTGGATTTATCATATTTTTATGATTTAACACCGTGGGGAATTTTATTAAATACGAGAATTACAAAACGGCAGTTTGTATTATATTATTTATATTTTTATATGTTACATGGAATTCTGACATCTATTTAGGGCCATTTGCTGTTTTTATTTTTTACAATTTAAGGGTTACTATGTTTTTTAAGTTAAGGGTAGTGTTCAGGTAATTAATTTATTATGAATAATTTTATTGCTACCGCTCTACTAAGTTACGAGGTATTATTGTATATAATTCCAAAACAACGCCACTCATTCAGTGTCTGGACAGAACATCGTTAAATATATAAAAAAAATGAATACTCGTTTGTCGTGAGCGAAACCGGTCCTGATTATTTTGACTATAAGTGGAATTAATACAAATGAGTATTTTATTTATTGAGTATAATGCCTTTTCACCAAGTATTGACAGTGAACACCCTACAACAGTGGTTTATTTTATTATGCTTATGTTACTGCGCCTCCCTTTCAAGAAATAGAATATCTTCACGCCTCTCATCCATTATTTTATATAGTAATAATGACACGTTTTAAAGGGTAAATACATATTTTCGCCCGTTCGCGCCTCCTACAAAATTAATTAAATAATGGGAGTTTATAAAATAATCCAATTCTCTGGAGTCGCTAAAAACACTAGTGCTGCTCTGAATTCGTGATTTTTTTTATTTCCATTCCATATAGTACATTTAGTCATTATTTCTCCAATCAATACGATAAATATACTAATTGTCAAATATATCTATTTGGCTTACTAATACTATATGTTATTTTACGGATTGCCACTTCCTAGGCGGTCCAGGGCGTGAATTCCTCATATCAATATTTTAGCTAGCTATCCCGAATACCGATAAAGAATTGAGATTTTTTTTTTCTTGTTTTTTTTTTAAAATAATATTGATGTATTTATTATATAGTTTAATTATTTTAATAGGTTCGGACCTCATATATTTTTTAAGGCTTAGTACCATGCAGTGGGTCTTTTGTTTACACTTATAAAACTAGTCGGAGTTTTTACTGACTCCACAGCCTTGGAATAATATGAATAAAGTGTAAGCTCCCGATTATGATTTTTGGCTAACTTTGCATTCATCCCAATGTCAGTTGTACAAAATCTGGCGTCTTCGTTATTAATAGATACAGTTAACAATTTAACAACAGTTAAAAAATGCTCTAGTAACGTTACTATTTCATCAGTCTGCCTGTCCGAATAAAACTTTTACCGGCTGCAATTAATTGCCCCGACAGTTAATAACTTTGCGCTGCATTCACTTTCAAAAATTGCCTTAATTGAGCCAAATATCTAGTTGCTCCACTATCTGCTCAATATGTAACAGTAATTATTATCATTGTTTCAAAAGAACCGGTTACTTTTACAGATGCGAGCCACTTGTTCTGTGCATTAGACGTATTGTGTACGGACATTGTTGCGATTCTATTGGGAAATTCACTCTTTCCGCAAGGCTGGCGGAATCGTCGGTAATTTGTTTTTATATACGTATTCTAAACCTGTTTCTTCTGACTTTATGTGAATTTTGAGAAGAGCCCGCCAAATATAGTCACGTATTCAATTAAAATGTATTCGATTTAATTTTGCGGAGAAATCCACTTGGCTGAATATTTTACGTAACTTTTACTCGGCGAAAATAATATTTTTGAAAAATATTTAAACTTACGTCTATGGCAACCGCCGCATTGCTGTGGCTATTCACGCAATACCCAGATGATATTTTTTTTAAATTAAATATATCTTTTTTTTTTTAATAAAAAATATTTTGGCAATTGTGGACGTGTTTGATTTGTTTTGAACACGTAATTTCCAAATTTGAATCGTTCAAATTATGTACACTCCCACAGATTTTGTCACTAACGACCCGGGTTTCGCCTTTCGGTATCTTCATGCGTTCAAGTGCACGGATGAACTTGAACTGACGCTTAGTAAATGAATGTTTCGTGTTTATATAATAAATAAATGTATCACTGAGTCTAAAGCCATTGCTGGCGAAAAGGATAAGCTCATGGGAATGCCCAAAGATTTGAGTAGTGAGTGGTTTTAAGAATTATATTTATTTGTTCGTTGGAAAAGGTTTTATGACGATATTTATATAGGGTACAGAAGTGGCGACCCCGGCATATGCAATATTTCCTGGTAAAAGAGCTTATGACCGTCCGTATTTGGGTGTAACATTTTTATCCCTTGTTCCTGATTGAACACTAATTGAACTAATCTTAAATTACATAATTTCCAATCGACTACTGATAAATAACCAGCTGCATTTTATCATTATGTTTATATGGAAGAGAAGCCGAGCGAATAATTGAGAAGTAGTGCAATTTCGATTATTAATCTTAAAAAATATTTTCGTTAGGAAGTCAAGCCGAACGTTTTTTTTTTTTTTTTACAATATGACGATTCCTAAATGTCTGACAATACTCTCAAATAGAGCAGATTCATTTTAAACGTTGTTTTATCAACTATTCTTTCTTCAACATTTTCTTTTTGATCATGTTATTATTAAAATACAGTAGAACCCCGATCTACCGTTCTCGCATTATTCGTTTTCCCGCATGAATCGTTTATTTTTCATAGTCCCGGCCAAACACCCATAAGAACAATGTTAAAGAATCCCGCATTACCGTTTTCCTCGATCTATCGTTTAAATATTTTCGTCCCGTCACAAATATTATCCCGATTGACCGTTTTCGTTGAATTCGTTTTTTGGATGGATCGTTAATTTTTTACACGACCAAGACCCCGTCCCGTCATAACAATATTTAATAATTCCACTTTATCATTCCCTAATTTACTGATTTCCTCGATCTATCATCTAAATAGTGTCGTCCCGTCTCAATTATTATCCCGATTGACCGTTTTTGTAGAATATTTTTTTTCGCTCAAATAGTTTTACGTCGCATTTAGTTACGTAAATAAATAAGTTTTTTGAAAAATAAACATTTTTTTGGTATTATTTTAAGATTTCCCGCATTATCGGTTTCTTCGCATTATTCGTTCATTTATTACGGTCCCTTGAAAAAACGTAGAATCGAGGTTCCACCGTACTACCATTTTGAGATACGAGGTTTACCTACAATTTTCAACAGACGTCATGCGTTACTGACATTATAATGCTCATGTTCGTGCCCGATCATTGATCTATATATTTGTATCACTTTTGAGTTATAAATCGCGAAGCTTTGTGGTTGAAATGCGTATTTTGCCTTTAAATATGTCAGGCGGATGATAAGAAAGATAACGCTGTCAAATAATATAACGACACAGCACTGTTTACACTGTTGATAATAATTGCGAACGTCTTCGTGAAAAATAGTCTGACCGCGAAAATACCGCTCGTCTTATCTGATGGTGTTGCTATGTTATCATAAAGTTGTTAAATGAATACTATGTACCACTCGGTTTCAAGTTTTAATATTATTTTCATTACTGGTGTAATCTACTATATATTATGTTTTTTTTTCAGTTTAAATTTATCAAAATTACTTTATCTATATATTCTTTAATGATTCAATGTTTGATAATTGAGACGAGCTGTAAATCAATTATGACGTATTTGACAATAAGTTATTTTGCATTGGATGAAATTTCGTGATATAAACTACAAAACTATATTGGGTGGCTGTTCCTATAGTCAACCTTTTAACTTAACCTTCCAAGGACGAGCGTGACCATATGGTCACAGTAAACACCGTTGTCTATTGATTCCACAATTCATCCTTTTTCTACATGAATATCGTTGCTTTCGCTCATATTTGGTTATAAAGGGTACAGACTTCAGTTAGTCATTAGCCGCGGGAATGGAAACGGCCACCAAAAGAACATGCGATTTTTTGAATTTCCGTTTTTTAATGGACTTTTTGAAACTGTTAGATAATAAATAAATAAAATCCGTGACTTCAATATAGCTTACAAAATATATTTTTTTATCGAAGTCAAGCTCTCGTCTCTGGAGGGTCAAACGGTAATAATAGTGTTGACACTGAAAAAAACAGAATTGTTTAACTATGTGTCGGTAGTTAGTAAACCACTTGTAAATTTATATTTGTACTGAACTGACTTCTAAAAGTTAATGCCTATGAAAGGCTTACTACTGATATTTGGTGGCTGAGTACTGGATTTTTTTTTTGCTATTTTTTTGAAAAACTGTTATTGTTTTGTGTGTGGAACAGTATCTGTTTTTTTTTTATTTTCACTTGATTACATTATTTGATACCTGTTTTATAAAATACCAGTGGAAAAACATATATTTTCATTATTTCAATATATCTTTCTAAAAAACATCCGTCCCTTAACTGGCTGACTACTGGAACAATCGCTTTATAAAAATATAACTAAGACAGAACTGGTGGTTAGCTAATCTCTTTCGCTATGATGAATTACGATTGTCGTTACGAGGGAATTCAAGATATCACATGCATCCTTCGGACAGAAATCTATAAATCAATTTATATAAACTGTCCGTACTGGAATTCAAACCCGTGACCTCTGTCAACGACGTTGACACTCGACCACTTTATCACCGGCAAATGTATTCTATATTTATTTGTATAAATTCCCTAATATTAAAAAAGGTTACAGCTAGCTAATAGAAACATTAATGCCTTCATTCTTCAATCGATTAACGGATTTATTTTCGTGAATTTTATGTTTTCCCCTGCCTTCGCCAGTCACCTGAAAACAGAATAAAATGAACTGTGAGTTGAAATAATTTTCTATCTCATACCTTACCACGCCCTTCTTTTCTCTACCAATCAAAATTGAGATGCATAACGAATTGCTTGGAATCAGTTCTCGTCATACAATGTCTTCGGAGATGCTCTCACTAAACGTTAATTTGAAAATTAGTCTAAATAACTTTTTTTCGGTATCATATTTTCATCAACAATTTATTTATTATTATTCGTCTCCGTCGACTGTAAGTTTTCGTCGTATCGTCGGTTAATAATGCCCGCGATGGGCGAAACCAGTCCTTATTTATTATAAATAATGTGAAATTAGTACAAAAAAGTTTTTTTTTTTTTTAATTTACAGTTACCACTTAAAGTGTTAATATGTAGATAATGTATAAATAGTTCGCCGATCGGCATGCAATACCGCGTCAGCGACACTTGCTGGTAAATCTGTTTCTTAACCAATATGCATTCTACATGGTAAGTATTTGTTTGAATGAACACCTTTCGTGGAACCAAGTTACATTTTCAAGCTCCTTAAATGTCACCTTTTCCTCTCATGCACACTTTGCATGCTGAATGACGACAATGTATTAGATAAGGCCGTTCGGTCTCGTAAGTCACAAAAGCAAACATATTGTCTATTTCCAAGTAGTTACCGTGACGTACGCCACATTGTTCAAATAACCATTATTCAACCCCAACTTACCCTACCCACAACCCCTGACCGCGCGCTCTTTCGGAAAGCGAGCTTATATTGGGACGGTTTGTATTATTCTTAAATATATTTCGATATTTTTTTAACAATGCCAAGAATATTATCTTACCCCATTGGAGAATTGTCATATTGGATTCTATGAGAATACGGTATTGTTACGTGATCATAATTTTTACTATTAATTGAAGACTTGTACAAAATATGTATTAAATTATATTTGTTCAATATTGAGTATTATTGTAAGGAAGAAATAATGCATGAAACGGTTTATTTTTGTGCATTAACTTCTGGCTATCTATCGGTCAGTAACATTTTATAATCTGTCGTTTCAAGTCCTTGTTATATCAACCTCTAAGTGCCCTTCAAATGATAATAAATAATGCGGTTCTGAAAGTACATACATATTGACATTTTTAATCTTTTCGCAGATAATAAATATTTCATTGAGTTTCTTACTTACTATTATAGGATATGGCCACAGCTAGAGGCCGCACTGAATTCAGTTACTATCACATCACATCACATCAGTATATTATCTTATAATAGATTTATTGAATTGAATTTATTGGTTTATAAATACAAATTTTCATGAAATTAACCATGTTATTCAAACAAAATACCGAGTTAGCGAGTTGTATTTTGGAAATTCAAAGACAATTTGAGACCCGAGTACTATAAGGTTCTATTTGAAAAAAATTGACGCCACAAAAATAACAATGTATACCAATAATGGTACTTGGAAGACTTTGGAATGCATTGTTACTTCTGTTTCGTCAATTTTTTTTTCACATAGAATCTTATAGTACCCGGGTCGTGAATTGTGTTTTGAGGAAAATACAAGAATACATATAAACAAATGGTTACATTGTTTATTCAAAAAATAAACCACTCGTTTGTATTAATTCCACATTTATTTATTTTATATGATTAGAACCGGTTTCGCGCATAACGAGTGCTTCAACTGATAAGAATATACATTAATACAGCGTTATTTATACTGGACAAAGTAAAATTATTAAGGGTGTGATAGACACAGAATAAATAGCACTAAATCGACTATAATTTAAAAATATACATATAACCACTTACAAATAAATGATTATTTGTATAAACTTATAGATATATGAGAGGTGAGTGAGCCAACTAGTAAAATTATAAAACAGTTTTCTTGGACTTTTAAGTACAGTCATGTTTTAACTTGGTGTTTTGGAAGAATGCATATTTTTATTTTACGGAGACAAAACTATGAGGTTACTTCAATTGTACGATATTTTCAGACCAGGGATTGAAAAATTGTCAATACCGAAATCCCGGGATCATAAAAAGGGTCCAGGATTGGATGCCCTACTAGTGACTACTCAATACCTATCATTAAAGTTGTAATACTGTTTTTATCTTGTTTATAAAAATATTCCAGTTATTGCTACATTATAGCTAGGAAGTGAGCGAATGCATAAATCAATTATACATACTCAAATCTTCCATGCGTTGTTTGCATTGATTGATTGATGATAATAAAATGCATTGTCTGAGAATAAATGTGCATATATTGAATGAAATAAATATTAGCTCCGTGTTATCTCTAGCTATTTGAATACTTTATAATAAGCACGCATATTGATTATTATTTATTGTAACTATAGTTAATACACACATATCGTGGAATGTCGTTGTAATTATTATTTGTTTGATAGCTGCAATTGTTATCTTTGTATTCTTAGATCATTACCATGTTGTGTCTTAAGAATTAATGCCTCTATCCCAATTTACGCCACTTTTCGGTTTCATTTATGTATGTAGATTTAAACGTGGTTATGACCTTTATCGCTCGGCGATATATCGTTTCGATTGTCAAGAATTCTCAATTGAAAATATTCACTCGATAGGCGAAACCCAAACAATCAAAACCGGACGTCTGCATGATCCGCAACATATAAATTTATGAATATTTACTTTATTTCGACATTCTTTAATTTAAATTATGAAATTTTCGTTTTTGGCTAATATTTCATTAAATTATATTTATTGTACATACGCACTAAAATAATGATATTCCTCTTATTAACCGCTTCCGTGCCTAGATCGTAAATAAAGAGCTATGGCTACAGGCCGCCTGTTTTTAATGTACCATAAATGACACATAAATCTTATCACAATCACACATTTATTGTTTCTACTCTAATTCTACTTCTGTTTCTAATATATTCCGGCCAAGCATGGATACGACTAAACGTTCGTAAACCAATGTCAATTAAAAATGTTAAGTTTCGCGTCATTTGAGACCTCAAAGTTGCGCTCACACGCCCGTGCGTTTACGGCATTGACGTCGAGTACTCTACTCACGCACCCGAGCGTGTTAGGCACTGAACTGGTTAAAAAAAATCATGTGGAAATGGAAAGTGTCTTGGTTTTTATTTTTGACTACTAAAAAATTAATTGTATGTACTCAATTTTTTTAGAAGTATAAATTTGACTAACTAGAGAATTGACAGTTGATAACCAGCCATTGACGAGTGGTTTATGTATGCACTATATTATAACGAGTTATCAAATAATAACTCAACGGAGTGAGCGATAAGTATCATAATGTGTTTTGCATTGAAGGTGCACAGTTAGATAGATAGCAACAAATTATACGTTCTTTATTATGCGAGTCTCCGCGGATTATCTGGAGCAGAAATTCAAATAGCAATATTTACATCGAGAGCATTTTTTTAACGCTCATTATCTCTTTCGCCTTTCTGATCGTCCGGCGAGAAATAAATAAAATTATTTCGTGGTATTATTTTTATTAGAATAAAATAAACAATCGTATATTTATTATGTCGGTTGAAAGTGATTCTGAATGAGTTTCTCTATGGAAGATTAAGTCGAGCAGTTAATATTCTCACCAAACTAATTAATAAAAAGTGTTTTAGTATCTGTAAGTTTGATTCATTCCAACGTTTTACAGGTTTTCACTGTCAATTCTTGATGGGAAGTTATTTTATTAAAAAATATAATACCTTTTTTCTACTAATTCAGGGGTAGGCTCGGAGACTGAAATATTAATACATCATCAAAAGGTTCATTAATTATGGAATCTGTCGATATTGGATTGGCACCTCTTGTAAAATATAATGTATTTCAAATCATCCCGAACAATTTATTAAAATATTTGAATGTTTCTGTACATTAAAAAAATCGATTTTGGTTGATTTCGATACCGAAATACCGATATCTTTTGCAAAATTTTATTGCAAAAAATGCATCTTTAATACCAGAATCTAGGTTCCGGTTATACCGGTAAATCACTTTAAGAAATTGGAAAGGAAGTGTAACTGTAGTTTTGTTTTTTTTTTGTGCTTTTAATGCCTTTGAACCGAAACCGAACTCTGCCGGTTTTTATTGTTACACGATGGTGAACGAAGAGATTTAATGAAATTATCCGCCGCACCGGTTCAATTTACTTCGCAGCCGTAACGGGGGGGGGGGGGTGGCAACGTTTCCGATTCGATTTGTTACGGTTGTCACGGGCCCCGAGATCCATTAAAATGTCGATTGTAAACAAAAAAAACGATGCTTAAAAGCAATGATGAAATTTTGATATTAACTCCAGTTTATGTCTTCGATAAATCTTATCAATAATACAGAGTAAGTTGTTTTTTTTACTCGTACCGTTTATAAATATCGTCGCTTTGTGTGTATTACTGCGTGATAGTTTTACTAAAAACACGTTGATGCCATTCCGTAGTATTAATTATATCGTAGACCTGTTTTTTCCGCGAATATTCATTTATAAAATATTGGCTATTTTTTCAAATCGACGATTGGCAAAATAATAGAAAATTGACTCTTCCTCGTGCAGATTTTTTTATCGCTAATGCACCCCGAACAGCGATGCGCTTTTTCGTTTAACTGTGTTTGATTCCCTGACGATGTAACACATATTAATTTATTTGCAGTTCAATAGTTGAGAGTGATTCTGTCAGAATGTAGGGAAATTAATCTAGAAAAAACTTCGTTACGAATATAGACTGTCAGCGGTATAACTAATCATTTGTATAGTGATGCAAAACTTGAAGAGCTTACTATGACTAACTGAAATCCAGATCGAGTCGAAGGCGGTCGCATAGCTGTTTTTCCAGAAGGTTGCTTGTACAATCTACTCAATATTGGGACATTTATTGAAATAAGGCTAATATAGTCTGATACCAATACTGAAAAAGAAAATTATGGAACACACAGGGGCGGAAAATTAATCTGAAGGTATCTGAATTTATCATTTTTTTTCCAATTTAAAATATATAATCAGGTCACTGTTCGTTGGCCTGTGATTTCGTTTCTGCTCGACTTATTCTAGAGCGAATGTCTTTCATTTTTTTTAGTTAAACTCAACCCACAGCGCACTGGAAGATCGATCGCGTTAGTGGATTTTCTTAAAGAAAATGGTCACTCTGGTTCCTCTCCGATTTCCGTATTGCGCCCTGGAACTCTGCCAGAATTTGTTCAGAAACAACGCACCTACATCATATATTTATACAAAAAGGGTTAAAGGTTTTTTCTCATTTAATAGTTATGCAGTTGCATGTTTGATGATTTATCTTTGTTTTCGGCTCGTATGTAATTTGTCATTTTATTTATGTGTTATTGTGTTGTGGAAATTCCAGTTTTTTCGTATGATTCATAAATTGTACCGAAATTAATACATAATATATTAATTTTATTTTGTCACTAATATACATATTATCGAACGTCGTCATCTGTATCCTGGTAGGTTATAAGCTACGATATGGTCAATTGTTTTATTTTTAATTTGACTAATTTGGGAATTGTGTAACCCTCACGTTGTTTGTATCGACTATTGAGTGACGAGACAGTTTTAGATTTCTAAACAAGTGTTTATACTGATTTTATTATCTGGTCCATTGATTATTTATCTACATTGCTAAATATCGATTCGTTTGTTCATTTTTAACCATTTTCTGACCCCTTAATGCATTATTTTTTGGTGAATGGGATTCTTCCGAACAGAATACTCCGAACTCGAATTCTCCCTACAAGAATACTCCGTACACCGATTCTTTCGAACGCAGACTATGCCGTGCATTACACATTGTAATAAATATAATACAAAACTATGTCTCATTTTTAATGATCACTTTTAAGGTGTTAACTGTCAATACTTTGTGGAATGACATTATAATAAAAAAATATTTTGTACACTCATTTTTGGTTTTTACTTTGTTAATGATAATTCATACTTAATTGATTTTTATGTAATAGTTTGCATTGCTAAGAGGTCTTCAACTTTTTATTTATATTTTATTTTTCTTGTATTTTGCTATAATTTATTTGCTTAGTTGTAATACCAATTGTTTGACATACCTTGTTTTTCTTATTTAACTTTTTATAAATATCACTTGTTCATTGTATTTCTTATCAGTTGACAATGCTCACAATGAGCGAAACCGGTCCTAATACAATACATTTTATGTGGAAAAAGTACTAAAAATGTTTTATTATTTTTATCATTTTTAATGGTTTGGTTGTTGTTGGTTGTTAACAGGAACACTAATAAAGCAAGGTTATTTTTTAAAAGTCCCACGCGTTTGCTATTATTTGCATTTAAGTAATGTCTAGCTTTTTTTATGTGCCTAAGTGGCAAGAGGTAGATGAAGTTCTAGTTGGGACTACGTCCAAAAGTTATAAACTTCCCTCGCACCCCAGGTTAAGAGACACTGCTCTGAAGTGACTGTCATTTAAAAATCTACGACAAGATTATTTATTTATGTCTAACCAAAGCCGAGACTCGGTACGTTCAGTTGGTACGGGATGGCACAATTATTATGTTGCATCACTGGTCTATGAAGTCCGTGTGATGTAAGTCGTTTCCCGGAAGTCAATTCTCCGGTGTTGATAATGAGATTTTTTTTCACAATTTCGATCGAGAATCAGCTGTTGGTCGTTGAAAGCGATTCAATCTGTCATCGTCCACTGGCCCTGGTCAAATGTCATTCAGTATTATTGTTTTTTTTAGATGCTTATCCAATAGCGGTTTTTTTTTTAAATTTTATTATCTTGAGACAGGCCGCTGACCGAATCAGAAAATGTCAAAATATAATTGTAGACAACCGGCTGTGTTTTTGTTGTTTATTTGCGATTGATAATTTTTGCTCCTTTCTTCAAGTATAATCGGTATCCGACATTACTTTCCATATACGCCCGTTTTAGGGTGCTTAAAGAAAATAACCAAGAAAATATAAAATATTAAATGTAGAAGTTCAACCAAGTAAATGCCAATTCAATCAACATGTTTAAAGATATCTTTAAAACTAGACAAAATAGTGACGGTGCATATTAGCGAAATATAATTAGTGGTTTATATTAATCGAGTAATATTGAATGAAGTTGCAATGAAAATTCAAAAAGTAAAACACGTGCATTATTTCCACATTTATTCATTACTACCTGGACCGGTTTCGTTCGTCACAAGCTCTATCGACTAATAAGAATATATTAATGTATATTTTTATCAGTTGATAATTTTCATGATGATCGTAACCGGTCCTGATCACATTTAATAAATGTAGAATTTGTACAAAAGAGTGTTTCATTTTTTTTTTTAATACGATGCCTTTCCATTAAGTATTGACAGTGAACACCTTAGAAGTCACAATTAAAAAGAAATATGGCCCATTCTTTTAACACTTCCCCTACGTGCTAAAATATATTTCCGATATTATTACATGGCTCTGTGACTTGAATGTGACGTGACACAGGCGGCGATATATCGCTGTATTGTCTGTTTGGCATGAAACAGTATCCACACGTTTTGATATATTTTTTTAAATACATACAATAATAAACTTAATAACTTTATGTAAGCTGAGTATGACTGCTACAAATAGTTTGTCTGTTATTTAAATTATTTTGTGCATTCAAGTAAATCCAGCACTGGTGTTGTGGCCTTTCGGTCGCGGTATTCTTCTCGCTTATCACTTCCCGTTCGGACCTTATCAAATGCGCTTCCGCACACTCACTCGCTCACATTGTCGCAATCGATACGAAACTAGCGTTTAGTTCTTTTAAACCACAGCATTTTGTTATTCGACAATGTATTTATGATAAATTAGGTAGTTTTAAAAATGACAATGACTTACCCACGACTCGGGTCAACGAATTCTCCGATTAATAACGCCACAGATATAACGCTTTTTTACACGGTAAATACTTTCCACAAAAACCGTGTAAAAAGAAAAAAATGATGATTGTTATCTAGAGTTTAAAAAACCGTGTTAGTTGTAAAAAGGACAATATTTAGATATAGAAAATCGAGTAAAAAGAGTTAAACGTGAAGACGCGATAACCAAGTATGTATTTTAATTAAGAAAAAATAAAATTATTCATTGCTACTTGATTGTATACGGGAACTTTTATGAGGGACTGGACAGAATTCGCTTTCATCGCTTGAAATGTCTGACATGTCAATAATTTGAGGATCTGGTGAAATCTTTTGTTTGTTATTGCAGTCTCGCTTTCATCGCTAAAAATGTCTTGATATGTCAAAAGTTCGAGGATCTAGTGAAGTCTTTTGTTTGTTATTGCAGTCTCGTTTTGTTGAATTTATTGTGGTGACGAAAACGTCTAATAATCTGATAATTATACAATTTTTTATTTTTAGTGGACCGTGTTGTTTCAAAACCGTGTAAAAAAGAGTTGAGTAGTTGTGCACTTATTCGAACATAATATTATGTATGTCCATATAACGATCACTTGACCGTTTCTACTGTTTAGTTCAATCTTGTCGAATAACCCACCAGAATGTCCAGACCTTTATCCCGTCGAAGGGGTTCATACACTGAATATGCAAATTTCTTCAGGCGTCCCAAAATATGCGCGTATGTAATGCCCTCCCCTTAAATAACCCATCCTGTTGATGTCGGAGTCTGAGAAAATGATTAGCGCTCGAAAACCGATCTCGTAAATGATAGTAATAGAACAAAGTTGCCCGAACAGTTTCTTTTAGTTTTTGTTATCACAGAGTAAGGAAATGTTAAATCGACACGGACCTGTGTGAAAGCTTTCTCGTCACTCTGTACCAGATGAGCATATTAAATGAAATTTACACATCACAGTAAAATGGTTTCTTACAATTTTTGATGTTTATTTTTTTAACGAATGAAGGCCGTATAATATATAACTCCAATTATTTTATGGTGTCTTCTAATTGCCTGTAGAAAGGTTATTTATTGATTTGGCATTTACTTGGTAGAACTCCATTTTAATAGGGTAAAATATCAAGGTATTTCAGTTCTACAGTTTTTAAAAAGTTAAAGGTTGATAGCTATTTCGGCTTACGCCATCGTCAGAACTAGAGCCTGTAGAAAGGTTTCGTTTTTTTTATTTGCCATTTATTACTTACAAATATATTAAGTGAGATTAATCAAAACTGCCAATGCTGTATCTGTAACAACCAAACATGATAAGCTATTTAGTTCTTCAGAATTTATTTGAACAAGCCGTCGTTTGAACTAAGTGTAAAATAATTCTTGTATAGTATTAAAAACACAATATGTATTGCTTTGTATTTTATTCCAATTTATTTAATAGGTCTGGA
>CM062840.1:3045481-3174600 GCA_031772345.1 Himalopsyche anomala
ATTTTAAATGTTTATATGCATGGTATTTCCTTTCAATATAATCAAAAATATCAGCACAATTATAATACAACACAATTTTCAAAATTAATAAGCCAAAATACGAATAAAATTATAAACTGCTTATATACATGAAAATTAAATACGTTTCTTGTTTTCATTTAAAAAAATATTTGGCATAATTGCCATAAAACATTCCACATTACAATAAAACAATGATTTTTCTATTAAAAATATTTAAATGTTCGGAGTATTCGGTGTGCGAAGTATTCTATATCCGGAAGGTTCTGTGTGCGGAAGATTCCGAGTCCGAAAGAATCGGTGTTCGGGGTATTCTTGGCCGGAGAGTTCGTGTTCGGACCATTCCTGTTCGGAGTGTTCGTGTTCGGAAAAGTAATGTTCGGTAGAATCACCGAACCGTAATTTTTGTTTCAAAAAGAAGGGGAAAAAATACTGGATTAACGTCGGTGATGGAATTATTTTTCAATTAGTTCGGTAAATGTTTTTCTTACGGAATGCTTTCGTTATTTCTCCCATGATATTATTATACTTTTAAGAAAAATAATTACGTACTTCGCCTTTCTCAATATTTACCCAAACACGGGATGTTCGCTCTTGAGAATCCTTGTTACAAAGATAAGAGCGGTTTTATTTCGACTTTGCAACACTGATGGCATATTTAGATTGTGCTTTATTGCGTTTGTAGCCGATTATTGCCCCTTGGTTGCCGGCAATATCACTAATATATATATATATTTTAATACGATTATCTTAAAGAATTTTCGTAATGGCCTGACTTTCAAGCAACACTCATGATGTGAATCATAACGATTCTCTTGCTGAGTGCAATATTTTAATAGTTAAAAAAAGGAAAGATGAATTACTGATTGTCAGCGCAGTTGTGTTATATACAATTTTTAGAAATTTGGATTATATATTGTATTTTTAACATTAAAAAATATCACTTTTTTTAAGGTGTTCACTGTCAATACTTGGTGGAATGGCATTATAATAAAAAAAATAGTTCTTTTATCACATTTTTTTGTTGATCAGGACCGGTTTCGCTCATCTCGAGCATTATCAACTGATAAGAGAAATATATAAACAGTGCTATTTATATAAGTTAAGTTAAGTTGAAATAAAGTGCTGTAGTACCGCAGTGCGTATGGACAAGCCTGCATTGCATATGATTATGTTTCAATATACTTTTTTGAATGTATTATTATCATTTTGGCTGTTGTTGACCTCCCTTATGTAAGGTACACCGGTCTCTCAGTGCATTAAAAACTTTTTTATTGATACCTTTGCAAGGTTGAACGTGTAGCCAACTGATCAAAGCTCCTGGGCGTTAGCCAAGGCTGAGGGCGCTAATCATTGGTAAATTGATTTTTCCTTCGATGCTTTCATTTCCTATAGAACAGGACGTAGCGAAAGAGATTATTTGACTATAAGACACTCCGTAGCGCCTTTTCTCAATTTTCATCCTATCCGAAAATTAGAAATTAAACGACGGTATAACAATCAATTTTCCTAAAAACCAGTGTTGACATGCTTGCTTCATTAGAAGTCCTCAACGGTAGCGAACATGATAGTTTTTTGTTGTTATTAATTTCTTTGCACGCGTTCCTTAGATGCGCTATGACTGATCTACCTTAATTCGTGTTGAATAGCTGAAGGCATTATTACACGTTATTTCATGAATAAATTTGTTGACAGCTAGAATCCATATTGAACGGCGATTTTTATCTATCTTTCTGAGTAAAACGTATACCATAGGGAATCAAGATATTTTCCCACGTAATAAACATTTCATTTTATTACCATTACCAATTCAAATGATACAAAAAAAATGTAGAGACATCATCGGATAACCAAAGCGTAGATATCCCCGAAGTTGAGAAAAGGTACTCTTTAGAATTTAAATACACATTTCAATTCGGTAGCAAGGATTGTAAAAAAAATCCTGAGCCTTTATGACGTCTCGAGTCAAGTCCATCCGTTTGAGTTTTTTTTCTTGCATATGAAATTGAATATTACGCTTCTTCATCGCACATGTTCGGGTGTACGATTTTTTATTCATTTCTCGTCCTTGCGACTTCCTTTGGGTAAATAATTTACGTATAGGGATATGTTTACAGTGGCTCTTTTTATTTTTCATACAACACTATGTTTCGTATCACGAACAGTTTATTTTATAGTAAAAACACCAAAGATAACACGAGCTTGTTTACGCAGTGTACTTACTGCTTATCCACAAGTGGGTTGAGTTTTTTTTATACACGTGTTCCTGGATATAAGGTTCCAGTTTTATTTTTTATTTATTTTGTGTGTTCGCTTGCAAAATTGAATTATGACACAGATGTGTTGAAGTTTGGATGGCGTAAATTGTTTAATTTTCGACAGTACAAAATCATGCATTCCTCTGAGGAAAACAAGCGGAAAACATATGTATAATTAGACGTGTTAATCTATTGGAAGAGATTTTCATAATTAATATTTTTAAACTTATGAGGTCATGTCATTTTTTATCATACACGAAGGCGCTACTTCACAGTTTTTACTACGATATCAATGCGATAATATCGACCCCTAATCGGCAGTACAACGTAAGTGACAATGCATATTTTTTTTATTAATTTCTTCGACGTAATAAGTTCGCAAAAATAACTCCTTACATGCGGTAAGTAATATTGGGCCAATTAAAGTTTCTTTTTACTAGAGGAAGTTAAAATATAACCTTCTGTAAAATTTTTGACTTACAATTTTCTGCCGATTACTGGTCGACATGTTCGTTAAAACGACTATTGGATATTGATTGATACATTTACCATCGGAAGCATATTATTATTGATATTTAGTGGCGGATTACCATATAAGCGAATTGGGGCCTCAAAAATGGCTTTAATTATAGAACTCGTATACTTTTTGTTCGGATTTTTAATTTTTTTCATGTAATTTTCTGAAGTAAGTTATTCAAAAAACAGGGCTTTCAAATTTTATTGCGCCTGGGGCTTCCTATGTGCTTAATCCGCCACTGTTATGATATTGAAATAAATTTAGAATGGTGTAAAACCAGTTTTAATATAATACACACGACAAAAGCAGCTTACAAACGTTACTATTCGAAAATAAAAACAACTTTTAAATTATACATTTGAGTGCATACAATAATACCCTTATCAAAAATCTATAGTTTATTCATTTCCGCTGTCCAATAAACCGCTTTATCGAATCGCTGTGTTTCCCCTATTCTAGAAAAATCATTTATTTATTCGGTTTATCAGTTTCGCCGACGCTTGCGTTTTGTTGTCACCTCATATCGGCACAATGCTATGCTAAAACTGAAATGCATTCGATTATCATTTTTGTACCACTCTCGTATTTTACGCATACATTCATTATTATATCTGCTTTATGGTTTTTCGACTTTTTGCATGATTCAACGTCGAATCTGTGAATAAAATATACCGAATATGTATTGCATCTGACATTCGAAATTCCATTAATTTTATCGGTAAATTAGGCACATTATTTTAGATTTTTCAAAAACTAACTATTTATTCATACTCACACACATTAGAGGAAATTATTTTTTCTATTGTATTGCTTTTTTAATATATCGGTACATTTTTTTGATAGTTATGTCCGCTCCGAGTATATAGACTCCTAATTTCCTAACTTCTTTTTTCGATAAGATAAGATATAGGGTTAGGCCAGTATTAGTGGTTAGCTAATCGATCTCGTTGCGCCCTGTTAATTTATGGGAGTTTTTAGATCCATGTCTTCGAGCAGAAATCGATTGAAAAAATGCTGTTCGTACTGGGATTTGAACCCGTGAGATCCATCACGGAAGCCATCGACGTTGACCACTGCATTACGGACCCGACGTTACTACATATAAGTACCTAATTATTTGAAGTGAATTGAGCAAATATTTTTTCCGTGTTCCACTTAGCAGGTCGTTTTATGTCAGTTTCTCGCAATATAAAGTTTGCACTACGGTGTGTAAATAAGAGAATTGGACCTAAGCCAAAAGCATGTAGTGCTTAATACTTTAAATATGCATTGTCCTAGTTGATGTGCTGAATCAGAATCATGCACCGCATCAGAATAAATTCTAGTAATGTTATCGATAAGCTTACTAATGCTTCAGAAAATGTCGTCATATGCGTATCCTTTTCAAATAAGATATTATTAACACGTCCGTCTTGTGGATGCACTCGAAAATAATCAGAATTTAATATTTTTTGTTTATCGAACTTTCACACTCAATATTTATAAAGTGATTTTCTCTGTTTCTTCACACGAAACAGTAAGCTAAAAGCAAAGTTACAAAGTATTTTAAAGTACAGACCCACCCTATGCAGTAATAATATAATTTAGAACTTCGACTGAAGGTGCTTGATGAAACTTATTTTTCACTTTTGCATGTTATTGTCTGGCAATTTAGTACTTTCAAAATACCCAATAATTTATTCATAGATACGCGATAATTATAATCTACCCACTTAATTCATTACAACTAAATAATGTCATATATTCTCGCAAAGTCATATCAATAAGGTTAACAATAATTATACTCTGCGATTCACTTTTATGTTTGTGTATATACACGATACAAACAGTTTGCTGCTCGTCAGATAAAACCCGAAGATGCCGAAAGGCGAAACCCGGTTCGTTATCGACAAAACTTATGGAAGAGTACAGAAGCAAAATAATATAACTTATGAAATAGGCAGAAAAGTAATAGCCCTCATTGTGTAGAAATAACCGTGATGGTCCTATCGGGCATCCAGATCTAGTTTCGTCTCCAGAAAATTTCTGTCATTTCAAGTAATTTGCTACTTCTTTTGGAGAAAAAGTTTACCTTCCCTGCCTCTCACCATTCAATCCTTAATCATATAATCTGTTTCAAAATTAAAAGTTCTTTCATTAGTGCCATTAACTATCATTCTTGCTTATTATTATTTAATTATTTTTTTACGTGTAGTTATACCAATTCAATGTATTTAATTAACCTTTATTAATATCTTTATATTTTTAATTATTATTATTGTTGCCTATCAAATTGTGCCTAAAAACATGTATCTTAACTGTATCATTGAGGAGATATCGTCTTCGGTGTGATGCAGTAAGAAAAACAAGCTTATCAAACATAGGTGGGCATCGTGAAGTCTTTTGTGCGTGCTCATTACCGCGCTCTGAAATAAAACAAATAATCATCACTGTTTTTACGTACATAATGTGTTGCAATCCGGTTTCGGTTTTTGGTAAACATAAGTTTGGATCTAGTACCTGTATAAAATCGAAAGTGTATACGGCCATAATTTTTTCTTCATTCATCCATCCGTTGTTGTACAGTGTTGAATTAAACGTTCATTACAATTCCCATTATTGTCGTGTAATGTTACTCCGATAACACTGCGATACCGATTCGGTCATTTCCTGTCTCGGGAAGAATGCGATGTGGGCGCACATTGTCATATCGTTCATTAATTATTGCCTCAAACACTGCCACTTGTGTACAGTCGGCTGCCTCTCGATTTTCGGCGGGGGTCCGTTCCGTCATGCAGGTCGTAAGTCGAAATGATCGTATGTTGAATTTCCTACAAAAAAATATATGATAATAAGTTGAAACCGTGATATAAAATAAAGATATATCATCAGTACATGAATAGTGTTCATTGCTGTTTGTCAACTTAACATAAGATGAGTAAACAATTGATTAATTGAATTGCTATTTACTTGGTGGAACTCCATTATTTAATAGTAATAAAAAATATCATTTTTTTTAGTTCTACATTTTTAAAATATATATTTCTATATATCCGTGTAAAGAGCTCGCGATCCGATTAGGGATAGCTGGAGCAACCTTTAACTCAATGCGGAAAGTCTGGGATTCACGGCTGTACTCGGTCAGAACCAAGTGCCTCCTGTTCAACGCATGCATCTTGACAGTGCTGCTTTACGGTTGCGAATCATGGCACCTTACGAAAGCGCAGAGTAACCGTATACTGTGTTTCGAAAACAGATGCCTGCGGCGAATGCTTGGAGTGAAATGGTCTGACTTTGTCAGGAATACGGAGATTAGAGAGCGGACTAACCAGCCTCTTATTACGTCCATAATAAAGAAGCGGCGGTGGTCCTGGCTTGGACACGTGTTAAGGATGCCTCAAGAGAGCCTGAACCCTGCCTGTCTCTTCTTCCAACCGGATGGATACCGGCGTCGTGGAAGGCCACTGATGACCATTCTCAGGACGCTGGGATGACCTGGGAGGAAGCAAGGAGACTGGCTGGAGATAGAGAGTCATGGAGGAACTTCGTGGTGACCATATGCTCCGTATAGGGAGCGGATATGGAATAAAAAATAAAATAAATATTTTGTTACACACACTTTCACACTTATGTTAACAATAAGTCTCGAGTATATTTTTTATATCTGTTAATATTAACTATATCGAATGACTTTCTAAATTCGCGGATTCCACGTTACTAACTAACAGCCACATTCAGTATTTGTAAGGGGTTTATTTTAATTGTTTTCACCATTCAGAGCTTTTAGGTAACACCTTCGCTTATAGTTTGTATATGTTATGATATTCAGCTAGAATACACATAGGAAAGCGATCTAAAGTCTAGATCTGTACCCCTATCATTTTATTTATTAGTCAGGAAACTGAGAGCCCATTTGACAGGCTCCATATATTGTTTCAGTACAAACAATCGTGGCTTATTAATGCGGTTATGATACATTTGTTGTTGACGTTACGCTTTTATCATTTTTGTGTACGTGATAAGACTGGTGAGTAGTCGGTACTGTCTGGCTCCAGTATTCATAAATATTTTTGGACTCTTTATTTCGATTCTGTGTGTTCCGCTATTTATACATATTTTAGCGCGTTGGAATATTTACAGGGTGTTTTAAAACTGTCAGAAGCATACATTTTTTACAGAAAAAAATAAACACAGTCTAGAAAGTCATAGTAAACAGAATTTTATACCATACGAGTGAATTTTTTTCAATTAAGTATGTTTAAGTAATTCTGAAATTTATTGATATCAATTTGTTCGTAAAGATATTTTGCATTCAGCGACTACTTTTTCAATATTTGCGATGGATTCGGCGATCACTTTGTGGAAGTTCATTGTTAATATAAATTTGATTTTAATAATTTTATTGCTCCACCCCTTACTCCTTACTTATCTCACCCTCTCACTGCGTCCAGTAAAAAAGGAAAAACCTCGACTTAAATATATTTATAACGTAAGAATCATAATTATTTTTTAACTGTTTCCTCATCCTTGCGATAATCTGGCTGGTGATGCTTTTGAAAGAGGCGAAACACGTGTCTAATGTTGCAACACAATGCGTGGAGTAACAAAGTTAACAAATCGTAATTTATTAATTTGAAATTGATAACCAAACGTAATACGTGTTTTGCTCGTTTGCTGCTTCTGACTACGTATCGTTATAAATTATGTTTAATTTAAAAAGGATTCTCATAAGGGCTTCCAATCCCGGGATCCCGTCTAATTTTGCGATCCCGAAATCTCTAGGGATCGCAAAAAGGGTCCGGGATAGGATACCCTAATTTGTATACCTTTAATATAGATAGAAATAATGTTTTGGTGGAAAAATGACTTAACCATTGACTTCGTCGGATCTTGAACCTAACAACACATAGCTTGGGTAAAGACCTCACCAGTAGACCACAGACGTTGACTTAATGAAGTATTTTTATTTATTTTTCTGTAAATATTGTGGTTTATTAATCTAGATTTTTTGATAACATAATTACAGCATAAACAAACCACTAAACTTCGCTCATTGTTTTATTTTTAAATGTCGAATTTCTACATTTAAATTATTCTGGCAATTTAACAAAATGTCTGACTTTAGACATTGGCAGATTAAACACACCGTTTTTACGGTGGCTGGCCGTTATTCGGCGGCCATTGTCCCGTTGTTATTAACGATTCGTTTAAAATGGCGGTCGTTTATTATTTGTTTGTTTGCATGCCCGCACTGACTGACCGGAAGCATTATAATTTGGCTCGTATTTAAATGGTCAGAATTTTAATTCAGTTTCGGTCAGAATTTTTAATACATCGGTCAGAATTTATATTACACTGGTCAGAATTTATATTAAATGGTCATAATGTATCGGTCAGAATTACAGAGGGCAGAATAAATAATTTATGGTCAGAATTTATATTAAGTGGTCAGAATAAATATTAAATGGTCAGAATTTATATTAAATGGTCAGAATATAAATGGGATCGGTCAGAATTTAAATGGAATCGGTCATATTTATTTTGACAGATGGTCTGATTTTTTTTGATGATATGATGTCATCGCATTGCGTTGCTATTGGTGCAAAGTGAAGTTGCTTACGGCAAATCGTCCAATGGGCGATTGGACGAGCGTTGCTACTAGCGCCACGGTCATTGAATGAATCACTATTATTGCGCGCCCAAAGGAAGAATTGACAGTTTTCATAGACTAGGTTGCCACATCCAGGCATTTGTATGTTTCGTGTCAAAAAAAGTTTTTATTTAAAAAAATGTTCACGGTATTTCCGCCTAACCGATATTCTTTTGGTTATTAAATAATTTTAAATAATCTAAAAGTTGCAACTATTTTTTATTATTTGTACAATTCGATACATTGTGATCTGCTCTGAAGAGAGTAAAGGAAAGGATAATATTTTTGGAAAGAACATTTAGATAAATAATTGCTATGGTACATTTCATAGCGACTGTGGAAAGGAAAAAGGACGTAACCCTCAATTTTCCAAAACAGCTTTTTTTTCGATAATCACAATGTATACAACTTGACACACATTCTATCAAAAGGATGGAAGCCGAATTAGTATCTAAATTTAACTTTTAAGTTTGAAAAAGATGACCTTGTAAAAAATTAAAACGAAGAAAAAATACTGAAATAAAGGTTTTTCCTAGATAATTTCTTAATTAATATTAGATTATGTCAATTAAACACCAGTTTAGAAGTCTCCGTGCACTTGTGCAAGGTTGTGTATAATTATTAATTTGCATATGGCCCAAAATCATCAAAGCACGTTTTTGCGCCCTTTGTAAATTTTGATATGTGTGGGTTACGTCCTTTTTCCTTTCTACAGTCGATATAATACACTTATTGTAAGGAAAACACTATTTTTTTTTAAATTGAAAGAGGTTTTTTTTTTATTTGAATTTAAAAAAGTGAAAACTAACAACATTCATCATAAAGCCTTGGTTCCTCTTGGAATCCTACATCCACTGCACTTCGGTGGATCCCTACCTTTATATAAACAAACCGAGTGGTATGTAATCAGATGATGCGTTATTTGTAATAATAATGACTCATTATAAGAGTCTGCTTTTCCACACATAACATGAATGTTGAAAAAAAAGGATTATTAATTTCATTTTTTTTTTATTCTGACCGAAATATTTATAAAATTTGACCGTACAATAGATTTTATTCTGACCGCATATTAATTTTATTCTGACCGTATATTAATTTTATTCTGACCGTTTATTAATTTTATTCTGACCGTTTATTAATTTTATTCTGACCGTTTATTAATTTTATTCTGACCGTTTATTATTTTTATTCTGACCGTTAGTATTTTTATTCTGACCGTTAACATTTTTATTCTGACCAAAAATTGAATTTTATTATGACCAAAAGTTGATTTAAATTCTGACCAGAAATTGATTTAAATTCTGACCATTTATTTTGTTGCCTTATAATTTCCCTCGCATTTCGTTTCCCGCCCAGACGGCCTTGCCGGCCATGATAGCGAACGTTCTTTTTTCGAATTTCTGTATGCCCGAGTGAGCGGAGTTTACACCTCGATGCATACTTCGTTTGTCGTGTAAAGCCCACTTCATGAAGTCAAATAAATTAATATTTTTTGACATTTTTTTTACTGTTATGTACCAATAAACTGGTATATTTTAAATTCCAATTAACGTTTTGGATAATTATATATTTAAATATATATTAAGTTTATATTTTGAAATATTAAGAAAAACACTTTTGCACATGAAAACTAAAGCCAGAAATCACTGCAACTTAATTTTCAGTTCAACTTATGTCTTAACTACTTTTTCTATTAATTTTCATGGTTCATTTTACTGCGAAGTAAACTTCATTAGTTGATTCATTTTTTTTACACGCGTAGTGTCTTAATTAGTAAGAGTCGTATCAAAGCCGTAGTTATGCGTCAGCAGATAAGTAAAAAAAAAACTTTAGTGTATCCGGGAACGCAGCTTGACTATCATCTAACTATAATGTATCACATAGTCATTACGTAACCTCCCCCCCCTCTTCCTACACTTAGGATCAATGTAGAAATTAATATCATAATAAACAAATACGGTATTATTTTTATTTATTGTAATTTACTAATGTCAAACGAGTCGTCTTCTTGTAATTTGAGTTACGTTGCAATACTGTACTTCATATCAGTTTTCCAAGAGAATGTTTAAATTTGCCTCATTTTACATTCTCTCGTTTAAAGTACAGCAGCCTTTTTTTAACCACTCCGTCTCCAATTATTAAAAAAATGGGTTATATCAATTTCATTTGTCTTCTATATCCAAACATAGGTCCATAACTATTCATATTCTTAAATGCCTCTATGTTCAGTTAATTAAGAGTGACACTTACATCACGTATTCACGGGCCATTTTTGACTGTTATATTTTCAATCTTTTCTACCCTACACACTCCTACTTAATTAATAAATGAATACATTAAGAAAAACACAATACTCCTTTGTACCCTTTTCCCGCTTTTTCAACTTTTTTGCCAAGATCAGGACCGATTGCGCACATGGCGAGCATTGTCAACTGATAAGAAATATAATTGAAAAGTGCCACCACATTAACATTATATTTCTTTGCTGATCTTTGTAATTACATTTTAGTTTGTGTTAGCTTAGAGTCATTTATTCATAATTTATACTGTAATTTGTAAATTATTTTCAATGTCAATTGTCGTTTACATCTTTTCATTTCAATTTGTTTTTGTATAAATAGCACTGTAAACATATATTTCTTATCAGTTGACTAGCCACGAGCGAAACCGGTTCTTATCTTGTTAAATAAAAGTGGAAATAAGTACTAAGGAATATTGTGTTTTTCTTAATATAATGCCTTTCCACCAAATAAGTATTGACAGTGAACACCCTAAAAGTGATAAATGAATATATCGAAGCTCTTCGCAGTGATAACACTATTGGCAGGATGGTGTTACCCTTTAGAAGAAGAAACGACACATGTCTGCGATTCCTCTAATAATGAGATACCTATTTCCTTTATCTTTGTTCAAAGAAAACGTCACATATTAAGGATGTCACGTAATTAACACGCAGCTAGTCAAAACTGGTGGACCACATTCTCGGATATTGTGTGAAATTTAAAATAAAACCGATCGAACGTAGACAGCAATTCGTGAATGTTTCGTAACCGTTTTTTTGTGACTATGATCATGCGTTGCATTTTATTTTTAATGCTGTGTTTTGCCCCTGCCCTAGGATTATGCCGTTCGTCTGCACATTTTATTGAAAATTTAATTACACATACGACTGTATGAACGACGTCACGTTTCACGAAGCGAGTTAATATTATATGTCATGTCGTTCACATAATTCGATTACTTCGCAGCCGAAATGATGATTCCAATTTACGAGTTGCGATTATCTCGTTCATTAGCCGTGCCGCTGCGCAACATATTTATGTGTGCGATGCAAAACATTCATCTGCTGCTACTTCATAACTTTATTAAATGTTGATTGCGCATTAACTAGTTACGGCGATTATCTTCAAATGCACTTCAGTGTCGCAGGCGAAATCTAAATGTAAAATAACGTTCAGCAGCCGATCTTAAATTAAATCCATTTTTTAGTTGTCTTAACTGCAAGAAGACGACGTTGTATCGTCGTTAAAATGATCTCTGAGTAGAATTAAAGCAATTACTGCAGGATTTAGATTTCCTCATAGAAATTGGAGTCGTGTGTTGGTTTTTAGCTTATTTTAACTGAAAAATATATTTTCGATAGATTCGGAGGAAATTTTGTGGAAGTTTATTTTTAATATAAAATTAAATTTGATAACTTTTTTATTCCACTTGCTGTGCTACAAATTGTGGCACGTGTTTCGTCTATTCGAGAAACACCATCAGACTATTGCAACGTTTACAAATAAACAATAAAAAATATTTTAATCTTCCGTTATAAATTATAAAATAAACGTCGGAGTTTTTCCTTTCCTCTTAATCTTAAAAATTTATAATTTGATGTGGTGAATGAAACCCGTTCAAAAACCTGTGAAATGGTGGATTAATTTTAATTGATCTCTGGTTCATGGAACCCTCCGCTTAAGCAATTAATGCGATTTGGTTTTTGGCATTATCGGACGGGGCAAAAAATGACACGCAATTGGGCTGCGTCTGTCCACTTCAGCGCTTCCCAAACGCTGTTTTCAGTCAATCTTCACCCCCCCCCCCCAAAATCTGTAAATCACACGAAATTATTGTTGGTGTCTGGCATATTTTATCTGTGCAAGTTTTAGTATGCAAACAACCAAAAGAAATTGAAAATTATCGTAATGAGCAATTGATCCTACTTACTTAATATTTATTGTAAGTACATATTATGCTTTTCCACGAAAACTATGTAGTGAAAAGCATAAAAGTGATTTTTTTAAGAACATTAACATTCACTCGTCAAAAAATGATCACGTGATAAATAAATAATATAATTTTATTGTTGTACGCTGGACTTCAAACAAAACTTTTGAATATATCATGCATAATATTTATACGTGTATGAAAATTATTAGAATGAAAACTTCCTTACGTAAGAATGTTCCTTACGTCTGATGGATACTTGAAAGTTTCCTTCCAGTATATTTATTATACATTGTAACTCAAGCTTGGTTATGGGATACGTTTCTAAAAAAGGTTCATCAGGTAGGATTCTTTACTGCATAAAACTCATTTTATGCTATCCGCTTTTGTCAACTGCTTTTGCGGTATTGAAAACACCTGTATATATATAAAAAACAATTTCGTTTTGAGAGACACCTGCTGACGCACCCCTTCCCCCCTCAACCATGTAAGTCCACCGCGTAATTGTCCCATCAATCAGCGTCCCTGTCGACGATAGCTCCTCGTTTTGAGGGATTTGTCACCAGCCCCCTCCCTCTCTGAATTTCTCCCACGTCGCTGTTATCATCCGTCGACCGGAAGTAATTCATACTCCCCAAAATCACCCCCTCGCACACTGATCGTTATTAACCCCCCTTTCCAAAAACGTGATCGGAATGCCGAATCTCGCAAGCCCCTCGGCGAAGTTTATAATGCAGTACTGCCTAGTTTTCAACTTTTTTTTTATTATTTTGATGGATACGGTGGGGGGGTTTTCTTTGAAGTATACTTTTATCTGTTTCGTGAAAGCGTATTCCCAATTTGAATCAAGCCAATGCTGTGATGGGAGTCAGGTTTTAGCATATCAGAATGTTTTTGAACGTTTTTTAAATGAGTCACTAAGTACTACAGATAACTCGTAGAGCCTTTTTAAATATTGCAATCTATATTTGAACACATAACATCCTCACCCTCTCGTTTCACAAGCAATTTGATAACATTCTAATGACGTCAAAACATTTTTTTTTAATCTCTTAATTCTGAATGTGCTTTGTCATTTTTTTTCTATTCTTTGCGTTTCGATTTTGTTAGTGACTAATAATAATGCATGAGCTATATAAAATAGTTCACTCCGAGGCAAATTTTTAAAACTTGGTTTGTAACGTTATTTTTACCTAATTTTTCACCCTTTTGGCAACCTTTCCGCGGTAATTTGGTTCAATCGTCGTTGTGCATTATTTTTTACCCCATTTTACCCGTTGCAATACATACTGACTTTGGACATCGCAAGAGATAGAGGAAGATCCATATATCCAGGACCGTTTACGCTCATCACGAAGATTTTCAACCGATAAGATTATTTATCAATAAAGGCTTCTTTACACTAATCCAAGTACAACTAGCAAGGGGTGTAACAAACAATGTATATTATATATATCGCGCTCTGGCAATTTTCCGTATTGTAAAATATTTGTTCAGCTACTGTATCACTATATTTCCAGGGCACCCGCGTTGTACCCGTCGCCACCGACTTCTGACTTATAACCCTTTCTTAACGTATCCAGTAACGAAGTAGTATTAAACGAGTGTCTTAAATTACCCAAGACATGGTCGGCGCACAGTAGAGTGTACATACTGATATTATGATTATACGATAATAGATAAATATATATTTTAATTAATAAAAACACAATATTCCATTGCACTTTATTCTACTTTATTTAAAAAAGTCAGGTTTCGCTCATTCCGAGCATTCTCAACTGATATGAAATATAATTTAACAGTGCTATTTGTACAAAAATAAATTGAAATGAAAAGGTGTAAACAACAATTGAGATTGAAAAGAATTTACAAATGCAGTATAAGTGATTCTATAATTACACGTAATTAAAATGTTTAACACCTATTACATATAATTAAAAAAATCATCGAAGATTAATAAATTTAAAGTGGTGGGTGACTGATGGTAATTTCAAACATAATTAAATTTTTGAAACTTTTTAACAAAGTGATATTAAATTTAGTAATGTAGCATTTTATAACTCAATGATAATTAATCTTTAATATATTTTTAAATGAAAAAACATGTTTTGCAATGCACCATAGAGTCGTCGATTCTTTCTTCCGCACATACTTGTGATTCCCCAGGGCGGCCTGATAATCTGTCGCATTTGTTCCTCGTCGCAATTCTTATCTGGGCGATGTGCGTTGAATTCCGATTTGGGACGCCTTTAGTTGGAGGTGTGATTAAAGGGAAAATGCGTTACGTTTATATAATATATTATACCTTCATTACGGTCCGGCTCAAAGGACGGCGATACTCCCTTCACACCGACTTGCCTTCTGTAGAAGATGTCTATAAACTGCCCAATTTCCCGTTCTCATCGTGTATTCGTACATAACCAATCTTGGTTGCTTGTATTGTATGATGGGACGAACGGACATCTAACAATATGACGTGTAAGTCTTTCATTTAATTTAAATATTTAAAATTAATTAACCAATTTGTTTAACTTGTTAGCTAATTACCAAGATCGAACTCGACTTTATTGATATTTTTATTTTAATTTCTTACGTAAATGAGTGTACGAATTCCTTATTGAGCGTATCAAATGAATTTATTAAACTAGATCACTTTTAGGGTGTTCACTGTCAATACTTGGTGGAAAGGCATTATATTAGTAAAATCACAATATTCCTTTGTACTTCATTCCACTTTATTAATAAGGTCAGGACCGGTTTCGCTCATTGCGAGCATTGTCAACAGTGCAATTCAGAGAGAAATCGGTCTTAACCTAATTAATAAAGTGGAATGAAGTACAAAGGAATATTGTTTTTTTATTAATATTAAACTAGAGTTGGTTGTTATTAAGTCGTTTTATTTCTTTTTTTCGCAGAAAGTAAGCTGAGGCGTACAGCGTCAAACACGACCAAGTAATGCTTTTTGTCAATGAACATTTTTTAAGGAATTTAAATACCTACAATTGACTATACTTTTTAATTTCAAATGGCTCTGCAAACGTATTAAAATCAATTTTAAATAATGATAGAACTGGCCATATTGTTATCATACCGACCAAGTATAATATATTGATAGGCAATCAGATAATTTGAAGTAGTTAAGCAATTTTGATAACTGGATGCCTCACTAGTAGTTACCTAATCACTGTAAATACTCCTTGTTTAAAATATCGTATGGATAGGAAGACTAAGAACAAGTGTAATCGTTATATAAATCCATTCATTTGATCACAAATCCATATATCGTTTTAAAAATCAATTTAAGTGCTCAACGTTCATCGGTAATCGTCACATTCGTTTGTGGAGTCTACGAATTTAATTTAATAGCGAAATATATATATTGTTGTAAAGTAGGCACTTACTTAACCTTCTAGAGTCTGTAAGATAATGCCATGTCAAAATAAAATCTGATATACATCTTTCAGCTTTTTTAGACACCGAAATGAAGTGGTAAACAATTATTCTTGTCTGTCTGGTGCTTGAAATAAATGGCTTCGTCTAAGACAAAAGTAGTCCATAACACTTGATGCAATGAGCGTTTATTTTTCTTCTTTATTTTCTCCGTACCACCAGAAAAGGCTGTTCGCTATCGTAATGCACAGCTTCGTGCTATAAATTATCAGATTTATCTTAATAGCTGGTGTATTTCTGGCCCATTTTACTCACAAATTGTCGTTTACGTACACTGGAAGACTTCTTAAGAAAAAAAATCTCAGGATATATACAATTGTCAGGTACACTTTGAAACGACAGCGTCAAGTGGACGTGTGGTGTGTTTGCTTTTTAGTTTCTCGTAATATTGAATGATCATATTGACATGCAACGTACATAATATCTTCGAGATAAATAAATGTCTATGAAATTGCTTTTATTGAATAGCATTGCATTGTACATGTTGGTCAATTTAAATATGTATTTAGTGAAATTTAATAAGAAGCACTGCTACGTATTATCGATTTAGTTTTTTTTTTATTTACATTTCCGATCATATCGACTTTGGACGTAACCCACAGTTTTTTCACAATAGCTTTTTTCGATAATCACAATTTATCAAACTTGATACACATTCTATCAAAAGGATATAAGGCGCAAATGCCGAATTAGTATCTAAATTTAGCTTTTATGTTTGAAAAAAATGAGCTTGTGAAAATTGAAACCAAGAAAAAAGACTGAAAAAAAAAGGTTTTTCCTAAACAATTTATTTAATTAATATTAGATTATGTCAATTAAACACCAGTTTAGAAGTCTCCGTGCACTTTCAGGTTGTGTATATTTCATAATTTGCATATGGCCCAAAATCATCAAAACACGTTTTTTGTGCCTCCTATAAAATTTGCTATGTGTGACTTTCCACAGTCGGTATTGAAACGTAAATACGCGTTCTGCAGGTTAATTGAACTATATCGTATATGTGTATCTAACAATCTTTATGAAACGAATTGATAAGGATTTTTTTGCAGTATAACCTATATTATCTGGCTCAAACGAATAATTAACTAATGCAGATAATTAAGAAGAGAAAAATAATACGTATTACGTCAAGAATATCATTCGTGGAAGACTTGAGAAGCATCATCATACAAAATTCATATACATATACCGTTGATATTCATAATTGTAATTTTTGAATCATTAAACCTACAATACTATTATTTTCAAGAGAAACGGCATTCGTAAGCTAGATTATCGGTGTATATTTTTAATGCACATACTTGACTCAAATCTAGGCGCCGTCTGGTTCATTAATAACCCCATTGTAAGATAAGATGAATGTTTATTTTAACCTACCTTATGTTATTTTTTATAGTCACATTTATTACTCACCTTATACATGTTTACCTTTTATATTATTTATATTATTTATATGTTAATTTTTGTTAATAAAACAAGTTATCATGTAAATCAGGTACACTAGTTTTTTGTTTTTTAGTATTAAGTATTTTAAGAAGGGATAGATTAAAATCTTGTTAGGTGATAACAGCTTGGGAAACATTTTTAACCCCATATTATACAAGTGAATTGGAGAGAGATCTAAAGAATTCCCTTAGCTAGGTCATTCACATCTTCTTATGTATTAAAACTATGTTTGTTGAATTCATATGATAAATTTTCGCTTCGCTTTTAACAGGATAACATAAGCAGTGCCTTTGGGTTCGTCGTTCATTTGTTGCTGCTTCATTCACGAAAGAGGCTCGGCGTGTATTTTGTCATGTCATGTATTTTGCAAATGATTTTTTTTAAACTCGCGAAGTTTTAACGGTTTGTTTGATGTGTACAGGGCGATTTTTTTAAAAAATAAATTTCAAAAACCACCACCGCTCAACGTGAAAACTTTCGCAGTTTACAAGGGTAAATACAATGTAGATTTGTAAACAGTTCTAAGTTAAAGTTTGATACAAATTATCCGGCCAACCCGCACTGGCGCTGATTTTACGGCCACACGTTTGGCCAATCACGTATCACGTGTAAATGTTGACCTAGTATGACATTGTGGGGTATTTATTTTTTGCAAATTTATTCCGTATACGCAATCCAATAATTTTCACCGAGCCAACTTATATTGGCAATCTTTATATAAACTTATCTGCGGAATTTGAATGGGTCTATGATTACAATGCTCGACATGCCGCGATCATGTCGAAAAGTTGGTACCACCGTCTTTAGTTCAGTCCTTCTCAAATATTTCATATTATGAATTTTGTTAGATGTAAATTATCAATTGTTTTCTAAATGGAGTTGGTCTAGTGACTTAAAATTCAAAATTATCGGGCGTAGATGTGATTTTCTAGTGTGTCAAATATATCTATAATGTACCAAAGAAAATACACGTATCTGTCTGTCAGTCACAAAAACTCCTCCCAAACCGTCAACGGTTGCATAATTTTGCCTGCCATTTCTAAGTCAACGGTACGTTTATTTACTTTTTACTTAAAATTAATTGATGGACTATATTTTGTAGGTGTTCCATAAGGTACTGTCCTTTCAACATTAACTAGCGCGAACAAAACCGGGTAATAAATACTTCTTAATAAAAAATCTTTTTTTTTCTAAAACCTTAGTCGCACCCAATGTAAAGGTGTTTAACGAAAATTGTTTATTTGTCAGTTGATCTCTTTCTAGAGAGGGCATGTTTTACTAGTTAGCTAATAATTCTCTGTATAGTCGTGTAGAAGTCTAAATATTCTGTCAAGGTAGTCGAAGCTTCGCTGACAGAATAGGATGAAGAGATGGCGAAAATGGGTACACACGTCACATACATCATGATACATCCATACCATTGGATAGGTACAAACATATTGTATGTCCAGTGGGTCGTTTCCATGACTCCCCTGCCCTTGCAACTGAGTAGGATGTGTCTCCGACCGTTCTTTCTGGAGTATCATAATATTTTATCGACCGTATTCTATTGGGATTTTTATACATTCATCTTAGTCTTTTTACTCACGCATTATTTGGCGTTTATAACATTTCATGTTAGCTACACAATATAACAAACAGTTGTTCGCGAGCTTCACATTTGCAGAAGCCCTTCACGTCTATGAGAGATATGATTTTGAATTTCCATTTAAATGCTAAGTAGAGACGGATTCCCTCTCCGTCGATTTCCTGTTGCCTTTATTCGAAAGCGTTGACTTTTCTTTTACATACGTGAATACAATTTTTGAATCTTCCTACATTGTATATCTTGCATATTTATGATAAAGATGTCTTTGCGTGACGCCACTTTTATTCTTTCTTATATGGGGTAAAATTGGCAATGGCTTATTCGTCTCGAACTACGGGCGATAGGGTGTCTTTAAATAATACAAATTTATCAATTTTCGCAGAACTAAATGTCTCCCTAAAATCTAAATAAACGTGCTTATTCACAGAATTTCTCCTGATTTATCAGACAGTATTGAAGAGTGTATTGCTTATCGAAGGCGACCATTTTTAGCGCAAGTCTTTGTAAAATTAAACAATTCGTCTACTAACGATGTCTCTTGTAGTAAAATATTTCACGTTGTCGGTATTATCCCGAATGAAACGTTATGTTGCTTTTAATTATTGTTGATAAAAATATAATTATTATTAAGGTGTTAACTTTCAATATTTCGTGGAAAGGTATCGATTAAAAAAAAATGCAATACTCTCTTCGATGGATTCTGCCGCAATTTTATGGGAGTTAATTTTTAATATCAAATTGAATTTGATAACTTTGTTATTCTACTTGTTGTGTTAAAATGTGATACGTGTTTTACTTCTTTGAGAAACATCAAACTTGAGTCTGATTATTTTTTTAATAAAATACTCACTTATATTTATCTCAGAATTATTTAAAAATGTTACACCCAAATACGGACAGTCATAAGCTTTTTTTCCAGGAAATTTTAGAAATCAATAGGGCAAAGCTGCATAGCCTTCCGATTTAAAAAAATGAAATATTAAACCTACCGGGATCTCCACTTCTATACCCTATATAAATATAATCATAAAACCTTTGCCGACAAACAAATAAATAATTCTTAAAACCACTCACTACTCAAATCTTTGGGCATTCCCATGAGCTTATCCTTTTCGCCAGCAATGGCTTTAGACTCAGTGATACATTTATTAATTATATAAACACGAAACATTCATTTACTAAGCGTCAGTTCAAGTTCATCCGTGCACTTGAACGCTTGAAGATGCCGAAAGGCGAAACCCGGGTCGTTAGTGACAAAATCTGTGGGAGTGTACATAATTTGAACGATTCAAATTTAACCCAGAATTATTTATTGTTATTATATTTTCGCTCATTATTGGAAATGCGTGGTGAGGGAAACCGGTTCTGATCCTAATATATAATTGTGGCGTAAGTACAAGTGAGTGTGTAATTATTCATTAATATTGTACTATGTATGTTTCTCCCCCCTCCACATATTATTTTGTTTGCATTTGCCCCACAGATGACTTATTATCGTTATCGTAGTTGTTAATTTTCTTCTTCCAATCCAGCTCCATATAACATAATATATACATAAGTCACGTTATCTTCAAGTTAATGCTGTAATTCCCGGCCATATACTTTTTTTTTCACCGGATTAAGTCACTTACAGAACAGTCCCCAAGCATACACAGCAAGCCGCTTATCTATTTAAATTTACTTATTTGTGTGTTTCAAAATGTGAAATTTTGAACGTAACTTGTGATCAGACGCCGACTCGTGACTGGGTTGGTCGGTCGGTTAGCGATATGTATAAATCCAATTATAGTTTATTTACCAAAAACCGCCGTTTCCTATGTCACAAACAAAGCTGATGAAAATGCCTCGTCTGCCTTTTTGACGCCGTCATAATCCTTAAAACATCGTGTTGGGTATTTTATAAAAAAATCTATTCTTTCAGTTTATATATTCTTGAAACACTAAAAAGACTCTTCGAATTATTAAAATTTAGAAATGTAAAAACATATATTGGATGTTTTAAAAACCTTCGATTTATGGTGAAATCGTTAAATAACGCAGCTACGATAGGGTAAAAATAGCAACGTATTTAGTTCTACAGTTTTTTTTATATATTTATTAATTGATAGCTATTTCGGCTTTCGCCATCGTCATAACTATGTTAACAATGAGAGACACTATGCAACTTTTTTTCACTCTAACATCCCAATTCATATTACACTTATCAAATATGACTAGTGTTTCGAAGAACTAAACACCACAAGTTGGTTGTTGAGTATCCCACCACCACCCGTTATGTGTATGCAGCCGCATTTTCACGGCCGCCTTCCATAACGCAATGCGATCAAGAAAAATAAAAGAACTTATTCCTCATATTATTGGCCCGATACAGAGCTGCACGGGACCTATCTTTTAACCGTGCATTGTTGTGCTTAAAAGATAAAGATATAAAGAAAAAAGGAGAACACTTAAGTCATATTTGATAGTGTAATATGAATTGGGGATGTTAGAGTGAATGAATGAGATGCATTGTGTATCTCTTCGGAGCCGGTATATATAGCTGAGAAAAATGTATGTTTAAACATAGTTCTGACGATGGCCAAAGCCGAAATAGCTATCAACCAATAAATATGAAAACTGTATAACTATATTCGTTGCTATTTTTACCCTATTATAATGGAGTTCTACCAAGTAAATGCCAACTCAATCAATGCAGCTACAATTCTTGTGTCGTTTTCAGCTCAGCGCATAAGCATTTTTAACTTCAAGTGATTTCAATATAAGAAAACCGGCGCAGAATTTTAAGAAAATAAGATCATTACATATTTTGTTTTATTAAAAAATATATACACATTTACGATGCTATGAAGTCTATCTATTATTTACCGTTTCGTGTTTGCTTTTCGACATTTTCATTTCTCACAAACATAAGAATTAACTCCAAACTTATTTAGTCATTTTTTTTTGTATAGATCGGAACAAAGCGTTTCCATTCATAACTTATGCGAGAGGACGTTGGAAAGTAACTTGACAATAAATTGTTCGATTAATTTTTAAAGCGCAGAATAAATTTAATCCAGACAAACACCGAGAACCGATTGGTATATACTTACTACAATATTTTTGATAGGTCCAAAGACTCTAAAGAAAAGAATACGTCTTCACTTTTAGGGTGTTCACTGTCAATACTTGGTGGAAAGGCATTATATTAATAAAAACACAATAATCCTTTGTACTTCATTCCACTTTATTTAATATGTCAGGACCGGTTTCGCTCATTACGAGCATCGTCAACTGATAAGAAATATAATTTAACAGTGCTATTTATACAAAAATGAAAAGTTATAAACAACAATTGGCATTGAAAAGAAAATACCAATTACATTAAAAGTGATTCTAAAATAGCACAAAATTAAAATGTTTAACACATCTAACATATAATTAAAAAGTCATCTCAGATTAATAAATTTAGAATGGGAATTGAAAGTAATTACAAACATAATTAAAATTTGGGAATCACTTTGTCAAAGAATTCCAAAGAAAATTAAAAATCACTTTGTCAAAGAATTCCCAAATTTTAATTATGTTTGTAATTACTTTCAATTCCCATTCTAAATTTATTAATCTGAGATGACTTTTTAATTATATGTTAGATGTGTTAAACATTTTAATTTTGTGCTATTTTAGAATCACTTTTAATGTAATTGGTATTTTCTTTTCAATGCCAATTGTTGTTTATAACTTTTCATTTTTGTATAAATAGCACTGTTAAATTATATTTCTTATCAGTTGACGATGCTCGTAATGAGCGAAACCGGTCCTGACATATTAAATAAAGTGGAATGAAGTACAAAGGATTATTGTGTTTTTATTAATAGAATACGTCTTCGTTAAAGCATCACTCGATTTTAATAATGAAATTCTTCAAGATTGTTGAATCGGAAACCTCCTTTGCAGACTTCCTCCCCAGTCTTAATTAAATTTTTACGAAACTTCTGCGTCTGCTCGCTTAAGTAGAAGATTTTCACCAGTGAATTAAATTATTGACTTACGGTTAACATTTGCCAGATTTATAATAAAATTAAACACGACGTATTATGTATATTTATTTATTATACCGTCGAATGCAAGTCCTATTCTTTTTTATGTTTATCTCTCATCTGGCATTGGGTAAAGTCATCAATACTCCAGGAATTCAATATATCGCTAATTTATAATATATTTTTTATTATTGACTGTTTTGTTCTAACGTTAATGATAGTTGATTTCGTCTTGTCGTACTTTGTACAATTTCCCAGTAGAATTTTTTTTATATACTTATTAAATTCTTTTATACGAATTTTGTCTTATTATCAAAGTCATGGATGTACGTTATGTTTTTTGATTCGTTCTCTAATTTTTATATTGTGTGTGCGGACACACACTTTAGCGGGAACATTGGTCCCAACATTCCTACCCCATGAATAAGGGATATATATTGATTGGGTAGAAACCAGTGGCTCTTACCTAATTTTTAATGCGGTTAGAGAATTGACTTGTAACAATTCCCTTTTTCTGCGATGTATATATTTTTTTTTATTTATAAATAATTTTGGTTTAAAAAAAAAAGAGGACAAATAATCTTGCCACTCGCTCGCTCATTGGTTTTATACATTAATATACTATCATATTTTGTCGAATTGTAATTATTTACTTGAAAACATGTTCTGTTTTACATGTTTTGAACCTTGTACTGGCGAATATTAAAAATACAATAATTTACAAGTAAATAATATCTATTAATGAAGATACTCACAAAGCTCTTAAATAAAAACCAGCATAGGGTATTGCATACAATTGATTTCACTTTGACGCTTGCATACGTAATGTGTTATAAGTAAATTAGTATGCCCGTATCTAATGGGCATACAATAGCATTTATAATTATTTACATTCTCGTATTGAGTTACGACATTTTTAAATAATGACTATTCCCGAACATTCGACAACAATCTATTTAAAAACACTTACACAGAAAGCAGCTTTTGTAATCAATTCCGGCAACGCTGCTTTCATCAATTGTAATTATTTACGTAGCATAATGTCCCCAAATAATCTTGTCACGTTTCGTGTACTGTGTATTGTCTCTCCAAATCGGCCTGACATTACGTATGACCTTTATGGCATTTTTGCTTTGATGTGTTGTGTGTTTGGTATGTCGTGCAAATATTGTTATTTTGAGGTGGCGATAGTTGTGGCATTTAAAATTTGTAATATAATATGTTATTGTTTTGTTCATATTTAGCTTTGATATTTGTATTAACTCAAGTGTCATCTTCTGTCGAACATGGGCGACCATGTTGCACTAATTAAACATTCTGTACAGCATATTGCGATCTTTTACCAGGGCAAATGAATGGCGGTAAAATAAAATATAAGGTATTTCTAAATCTGGGATTGCTTGCAATATAATTTATAATATGACAATCACATTAATACAATTTGTAGCAAAGACGACAATTATTGTTTGAATTGGTGTTTACTTGGTTGAACTCCATTGTAATAAGGTGACATTGTATTTTAGTTCTACAAATATTATTTTATATATAGGGTTGATAGCTATTTCAGCTTATGCCTTTATCGGTTCTATGTTTAAACTTACATTTACTCTCTGGTAGATTCGGCGATAACTTTTGTAAAAGTTCATTTTCAATGTAAAATTATATTCTTTTTTTTTGTTTATCCGTAAACGTTGCGATAGAATGGTGATGCTTCTCAAAGAGACGAAACACGCGTCACAAGAAGCACATCAAGTGGAATAACAAAGTTATCAAATTTAATTTTACATTATGTACATTTACTCAGCTATACTGACTTGGGAAATAAACAAAATATATTCTGTCATCAACTTTTAACATTATACTTTATATTGCGACTTATAGTATCTATTTATTATTTTATAATAACATGACTTAAGTGTTGCTTGGAAAGTATGGGATTATTCAAAGCATGTTTTTAAACGACAATAAATTAAGAAGTGTTTTATTTTTTAATTAATATAATACCTTACCACCAAGTATTGACAGTTAACACCTTAAAAGTGAACGATGATTATGTTACTCATCTCCATAACGAATTAGTATATTTGTTACATTCGTTTATTAAGCGTCCGCTATTGATTTTACTGATATCCATTGGTCCATCCGGTATTTAAACCCAGTTTAGATTCGCTGCTGTAAATCGTTCCTCGGAATGTAAATATTGTTTTATATAATGTATGCACTTTTTAACTGTTTACTTTAACAAGAGCACAGAACAATTGAAGAGGTATACATAATTACGTTAACCTTCATTCGCGGTAATAAGTTCACAGTTATGTGCGCTTATTACTCTGTTAAGTACTCCTAGGAGTCAGGAATGTAAGTGAAGCCGCATGTTCGCCTGGCATCACATGTTTGCTGGGCCGTAATTATCATGACATTCCGTCACATCGCACTGGGCTTGTGAGTCCACTCCATTGTACTGAGAAATAGTATCCATCCATCCAGGTAGCGTCCACTCACAAGTACTTGAGATGGGTATCTATTATCTATCTATACAAAAACCTGTGCTCCTGGTATTAGGGTATCAGAAAACGTAAGCGGTGTTGAATACAAATGATGTTGTTTTTATCATTCATGTTTATAATAGAGGCCGATCATATGTTAACTATTGCCGTGTTTTACATTCTCTGTGATTGTTGTTAATGAAAAAAACATGTGTGCCTGATACTCATCAGAAAAGGTCAGCAGTATTGGAAAAATATAAATTATCTTTATATGTAGTGGACGATCTTCATAAATTTATTTTTTATGGCTTAAATAACAGATCGCTTTCTAGCGTTGTTAATATTTCATATATCGCTACCACAAATCAACGTTTAAACGTTTATAATGAAACACTGTAGTATTTTAAATTAAAAAAAAATCCTACGTTTACAATTGATAATGCCCAGTAACTTCAAAGGAGAGAGAGATGCCGCCTGTGTGGTCGAGTGGTCAACGTCGTTGGCTACCGCTACGGAGGGCACGGGTTCGAATCCCGGTACGGGCAGTTTTATAAATTGATTTTTCAATTGATTTATGAATTTATGTTCAAAGGCATGGACGTATGTGATGTCTTGAATTCCCCCCTCCTACCCATCCTATCCTATGAACGGGGCGTATAGAGAGCGATTAGTTAACCACTAGTCCTGTCCTTGCCCTTTCCTTCTATTCCTACTCTCTTTGGAAAAAGAGAGGTTGAGCAACTGAGTAACAAGCAGTTCTCGTAGAAAAAATTCTGTTGAGATAAACTCCATTAGGAGTCCATATGCACCATATTGGGAGCGGACATGGAATAAAAAAATAAAAAAAACTTCAAAGCATCAGCGAGATTAGTAAAATAACTAGATACATATACTTAATAGTATTCAAAAAAATCTACTATTACCTTTCATCATAAACTGTAAAAGACACTAAATAAAACCATAACTCACAAACCTTAATGTTCTATTATCTCAAAATTAGTATTTTCGATTTGTCCCATCTTTGCTTAAGGGTAGCGAATTATGTCGGTATTGATATAAATGATTTTTGATACACGGAACAGTATAGGTCAGAGGTGGGGAACCTTTTCATTTCTAAAGCCTAAATTCATTTATCTGATTCAACATAAGGCCGCAGTAAAGAAAACGTTGACACCCTCTCCCCCTCCTTTTTTTTCGACTGTCGAAGATATAATGTGCTAATTACGATCTTTTTCCAAACGCTTGCGTATAATTTTTTGATTAAATTGAATATGTTGATAAAGTCAAAAGACCGCAGGTTTTCCTCCACTGGTATAGATTATCGAAATGTGATATCATAAAACCAACAAAATACCGGTATTTATTTTAATTTTTAAAGATTAATTTAAACAGGTGTAATACTGTGACGTCACTTAATCAATGAGTGAAAGCTTTTGTGAGAAAATGCGAAAATTAGAGTAGTGGGGAGGGGTCAAGTCGGTAACCTCCGAATATCCTTTGAAATGTCTACCATCGTCTCGCAATATCTTGCTTTTTCTTGTATCAATACGGTCGCTAATTCGTTTTTACTGCATTTTGACAAATGACACTTATCAATAAACGTCTATTGACCACTTAGCGACGTGATGATGTATGGCTAAAAATAGTATCTGCTAACGAAAATATTGGCTCAAGCAAGATACGTGGGTGTGTCGACACATTATTGCATGTAATATAATGCCTGAAAACAATTTATCATTTTATTGTCTATCTAGTTTCGTATCTAGTGAACTGTTATGTGACCCTGATACTCGAGAGAGAAAAAAATGTTTTTTTTCTCTTTTTTTTTGTATAATATTCTTGCGAATAAAGAAACCGCTGTGTTTGCCTTGAAGGCTTTCTTATCTGTATTTTTTTTCTGTTTATGCTGTTGTAATATAAATATCAAAATACATTTGTATTCATTAAAATGTACAAAATATTGCGTTTGAAAAAGACAACAAATTGAAGACTTAACATGAAATGAAAACATAACAGAAGCCCACATACTGCCGTCAAAATTTTGTGATTTTCACCTCATATTGTTCACAGCATTGAATTGGTTTGATTCTTGATATTGTACTAAATCTAAGCAATTAATAAAGTTTTGTTAAGAAATATTCCTCTAGCGTTAAAATCGCAACTTATATTCCACTGCTGGTAAAATTCTCTTTGCCCTTTTATAGCTTTTTACTTCAAGCAACTGTCGGTGAGTAAATTGATGTTATTCAACGATTTGTAGTGTTATCAAAGGCATATATTGTGTCTCTGGTGTTAACATTCACTTTCTGCTGAGCGATTTGCCAACTACTCGCCCTCTTGCCAAAAATATAAAAATCAGTTCTCGTAAAAAGACTAAACGTATTTTGAAATATTTTAAAACAACACAATATTCCTTTGCACTGCTTTCAATTTTAAGTAAAAAAAGCAGGACCGGTTTCGCTCTCGACGAGAATTTTCAATAGATAAGAAATACAATTTTACAGTGTTATTTATATACAAAACAAAATTAAATAAAAAAGCTATTTTGAAATGTTCATTAGGGGACCGTATATGCTCGATGATAAATAAGACGATCGATATAAAATTAAATTTAATAACTTTGTTATTCCACTTGTGTTACAAAGTCTGAGACGTGTTTCGCTTCATTGAGAAGCATAATCAGATATTAAATTTTATATTAAAAATTGAATTTCCCGCCAAATCCGCCGAAAAAAATCGATTATAATTTACTGTATGCTTATTTATGGAGACATGAGTGCTTGCTCGACAATATTTGAGTTTTGGATATATTATGTACATACTAAATTGTGTGTTAATTAATTAAATTAATAAACACAGCGAACACTTAATATAAATTCCAGTGCCCGGGCCGCGTTAGCACGTTCCGTCGACTAGATAGAGAAGCATAGTAAATAAACATATTTGTTTTGCTACGCTGAATTACCGCGGCGGTGCAGTGATGTCACTGCGATTTGACATCACCGTTTGACACTCCCATGTCGCCTATGCTAAATTTTATTTATGTAAAAAGAACTAGGAATTATTGCCCATTGACTAGCGTCCATGTCCGGATGACTCCAGCATTCTAATAGGATCAGTGACTCATCCAAATCATTGTTGTACGCGCTCGCTGTTTTTTGGCGCGCTTTCTGCGTAATTTGTTACGCCACCTTTGGATTCATTTTGGAAACACCCAATTTTATAATTCATGAAATAAAACTACTTTTCTAATTCCATTTTTATTTTATACGACTCGGACCGGTTTCAATCACGACGAACATTATTTTGTCGCCCGCTGTGGTTTATTTGATTAGAGGTTGCTTCACCGATCAGGCGGGTCTGTACTCGATTCCCGGTAAGGTCAATGTCAAATTATGATTTTTCGATTTAAATTTGAGACCTAAGACATGTGTGTTTCCCTCGAGTTGATCTCGAGTGACTTACAAATAAATTCTCAGTTCAAGTTCATCCGTGCGCTTGAACGCCTGAAGATGCCGAAAGGCGAAACCCGGGTCGTTAGTGACAAAATCTGTGGGAGTGTACATAATTTGAACGATTCAAATTTAATATTGAAATTCCACCAAGCACCTTCAGTCGAAATCTTAAATTATCTCAAATAAAATAAATTCTCATCGAGTTTTTCTCGTATGATCATTCAAATTTAAAAGATTTGGGGCATTAATGTCATATTATTATCCACTGGTAAAAGAAATACAATAGAATAGTTATCTCTACAGGTATGTTCTAAGCCAACGACGTTGACCACTAGACCATGCAGCCTGCAGTATTCTAGTTTTTTCGACACGACGTAACTGTCGGAACTATCTTTTTTTCTGTCCCAATATATTAATCAACATTGAGAAAAATTCTCTAATACTTGTAGAATATTTTTTTTGTTGTGAAATTGTATGAAGTACCTAGATATAAATATTAAAATTGGATTTTTTTCCCATGTACGTTTGTCGACAAATTTTACATCTTAAAGAATATCCAGCTTGTCTATCATACAATATATTTATATTCGTCTCAGACACAGCAATATCGTAGGCAGCTTCTGACTATAAGAACGGTATAGTAAAACTCCTTATCGACGAATTGAATATACGATATAATTCAGCATTCTTTTTATTTTTTTTATAACTTACACAGGTTTATTTATTATATATACATCAAGTTGATCTAGCTTGCTGGTATGGTAACATCTGACGCTAGAATGTTCAAGATCGACCGGTTTCCCATGTTGAATTTGCCATCCATAAAAAAATAATTAATTTATCGCCTTTGTTTTGTATTGAGGAAAAAATCTCACCTTACGATCACTAGCGAGTTGTTTACATAATACTTAGAAACAAAGGTCGACTGCATGTAATTGTTCGTATTACTTTTTATAGGAGATCATTTTAATTTTCTTCCGCGTGTATTTATAATTTGTTTACAGTCCATTCAATTCTCCAGATTGTTTTTTTTTTTACCACCGATCAAGATATCATAGTTTCTATTTGAGATAATAATATGGATGTTATAATTACTGTCTGCTGTGAAAAGTGTATGTATGCTCATAAGTTAACAATACACCAATGAATTCACGTAAATTAAATCGTTCGGCAAACACTAATACGTCATAATCCATGAATCTTAATTAGTGTTTTACGATATATATTTGCTGTTAGTCAAGCGAAATAATTGCTCTATCGATATATATATGTATTATACAGGAAGTATTTCTTATCCAGGGGTAATTGGTACCGTAAAATATCTGTCATGAACGTGTGATATTAAAAGTGTCAGTTGATGACTGCGCTGTTGCGCATGTTTTTATTTTTTTTTGCTAATTACTAACTGCAGGGATTTGGATAGTTTGTATTTGTTCTTATGATACATCTTAATCGAATTTGTTTTAAAGAAACTAAAAACGCAGTGATTGAATGATCACGCTAGGAAAATACTATTGGTTAGCCAATCCATTTCGCTCAGCCAAAGCCCCCCCAACTTAAGACTGCTATGGCTCAGCCCAATTTTTAGTATCGGTTAAGTAGTTTAGGAAATGTATACATATCAGACATTCCTGTATTTGAACACAAATTCATAAATCGATTGAAAAATCAATGAAAAAAAACTAAACATTTATTTCGAATAGGACGAACATCAATAACTTGGAGTAGAATAATGAATGCGTGATGTTTTTGTCTTTTTAGCTATTTGTATTTGCCGAGTATTTATTTACACTGTATACCTTTCTATTGAAAATAAAATTCAGAATTCAAAGTGTGCTTGATGGGTTTTCCCGGCTTCTCTCCTGTAACGTTTACAAAGAGCCTTAAAATATTATCGCGTCCCTAACGTTTTTCATGTATTGATATTAATGTTTTTACAGCTACTTTTTGTTGTTTTTTCTTTTCAATTGTTTCAAAATGTTTCCTTGTTGCTTGTTACACGCTCCGGCATATTTGCATTTATACTAGAATCCCGTTTACAGCCTTTCAGACTTGGGGTTGCTCTTAAGGTCATTATATAATAATCTTACCTTTCCCTTTGAACAGGCAAGGGCTGTGTAAGTACGGTGGGAGTTGGTTGTTTGAAATGTAACTACATTTTAAGAAAAAAATGTTTCAATTCTTAGTGAAGTATATTATATCTTTGTAAAAAGTGTATAAATATGTAACTACATACTTCATGCATAACGGAATTGATACAAGCAATTTGAATGTCCGCTGATAGCTTCAAAATACTGATTACTCTTATTCTATGCATGCAAATGTATTTTACAGTTTTTTTTTAACCTTTTCGGTGAAAGGGGATTGTGTCTTCTAGTTTCGAATTTCGCAATATATTTATTTAAGAATGTGTACGTCTGACCCGCGTGGCCTATAAACGAGATTTTAATTGATGCATGCTAATTATTTTGCCGAGAGTTAGCAAAAAAACAACCGTGGGTAGATGTATTCTGCCTAAAACAGCTGTGATTGGGTAGGTTGGAGGTCAAACGAAATAGCGGAGATGATTGTGTTAATTTTCTCTTGATGGTTAGTTTGTAATGTTGTTATTATTTTTTATTGAAGTGCCAGATACCAATAAAATTTTATGAGCGACTTCTGCACATTGAGATTCTATTGGGTCGTTATGTAGATATTAATGTATATTTTTTAATATCTTTGTTTTTTTTGTCAAGCAATGCACCGTAAAGCGTGATAATCCCGTTTATAGACAATTAATTTACATTCTTTTCGGAAATTTAACTTACGACACTTAAATAATTCACTGTCATTTTAAATCTACTTAAAAAATATATGCAATACTAATAAGCAAAAAAACTGCAATAAAGTGTAACACATCTAGAAGTACAGGGTTCGATAAATTTTTCTGCTTTTTTATAAGCCATGATATCTGGAAAGTATTTCACTGTTCAATACTTGGTGAAAAGGCAATATATTGAAAAAAATACTCATTTGTGCTAATTTTACTTTATTTAATATGATCAGGACCGGTTTTGCTCGTGAAGATCATCATCGAACTATTTCACTTGTTAATGCTCGTCATGGGCGAAATCGGTCCTGACCGTATTAAATAAAAGTGGAATTAGCACAATGAGTATTTTATTTTTTGAACGTTAAGTATTTTACAAAGAAGTTGATGGATCATAAATTCATGAATGTTATTTTTAACTAGTCAGAATTGATAGGGCTTTTTTTTATATTACTTAGTTTATATACATAACATACTTGTGTGAAATATTGTATTTTTTTTAATGGAAACGTTACAAAACTCGTAAAAAAACTAATTCTGTCCACGCCGTTGCCGTTGGTTATTTTTTATTTACTTTTTTTGATAAGATCAACTCACCGGAACAAAAAAAAACTTAAGTCTTTTCGGAAAGCTAAAGAAAGGTAGGCTTATGGTAGACCAGAACCATGTCCTTTTTCCGGATGCGTAAGCTTTTAAAATATGTATTGTGGTGTGTCTGTAAACACATTTTGACTCGCTAGAGGCTCCGCCCCTTTCTCAAGAGGAAAATTATTTGCTGGGTATATGTACCCATTTTCTTGGAAAATTTTACGTTAAATAATGAACGGATAAAAAGTGAAGATTTTCCATTATGTTATTATTATACGCAGCAAAGTTGATGTTCTTCCGGGATCAATGTAAGCAATTATATTGTTGACTAAAATATTTTTTGTTACATACAATTATTACACTTGTACGCATATTACCCTGAACAGAGGACGAATATAGTAACATAATTTTATTTGTAATCGAGTTCAAGCTGTAATAAAATGTAATGGACGTTTTTATTTCATTCGACAATATTATAGATACATATATCATTTTTAATACATATCAGATTTCTATTGGACTTCTAATTCCAAGTACAATCACGTCTTCACTCACGATTTCACATTTTTAATTTAGGATGAAAATACTATTGTGCTGTGTATTTACTAAACTCACTTCACTTTTACGATATTTTAAGTTAGTACTCATTTTTTTCCTAAAATACAACATAGCTCACTTCCCTTCTCAGAGGTTCATATTATATGGCTTGGGAAATTCATAAAATAGGGATCCTATTATTTCTTTGCCATACCGGAACAACCAGTAAAATCAGAAACTTCATACATGATATACTTTCTCTCCGTTTTTGGTCTAATATTAGATATGGCCATGTGTTAAAATTCCCTATTCGCTCTGCAAGAATAATTAGTACCATTAGGGTATTTTTTCTACGTACATACTATTACGTATATGTAATAGTTGTTTGTTTTTATAAACAGGAAAACACTTTTAACCCCCTTTCGAAACATGTGTTGACAGCTTCCTACAAATTAAACGTCGGCCTTTTCAAATGAGATTGATGGCCTGTATTAAATTTCTTTATTTTATTTATGGTTATTTTCTTGTATGTGAAAGAAGATCGTTTCAATTTGAAGTGTATACATATTACAATTTAAGGGCCAAGTGTGTTGCACAGCTAGAAAAACAACATTGCATAGCTTTTACTGACGAATATCGATTTAACGTTTTCGAGCTTTGAACTAATATAGACCGCGCATCTAATCTTTATAAACAAATATTGACTCGAAGGCTGTGGTCTGAGACATATTTCTTCGCACCTGATTAACGCATTGCCTATATTTTCGCGATGAGCTCATTTTATTTGATTTAAAATTTAACATCATTATCGTTGTGTTTTAATAGTAATATTAAATGATATCGATCGTTGTTTATCTAAATAGTTTCAGTGTTTTTTTTTTTAAATATTTTTTCACGCTTGAACACATTATAAATGGTTTACTTTTTTTAATTAGACATGATTATTCTATTCATCTCACTCAGTGATTAATGAATGACGAGATTTTTACCGATTCTGCCACGTCCGTCCGATTGACCTACAGTAAATTACGGTCATATGTCTGAATTTATCAAGTTTTCCAAAAAAATCTTGTAAATATCAAAGAGGTCCAAATGAATATACTATTTTCTATTCCTATATGAAAATATCATCTCTCCACATCTGTCTAACAGTTTTTATTTTAAAATAGTTTTAACGGCGTTTTTTATATTTGATCAAAGTAATTAAGTCCTTTTTCGCTCACACTATTTAAGGTATGAACTACTAAACACGAATCTAACCAATTGCAAAACTTAGAAACAATGACAACTACGACATTATAATATTTATTATAACCGAAGGGTGTGATGTGTATACGTGCAATTCTAAACACTATCAGAAGAAGCCAAAACGTTGAGCTTTTGGAGTTGGCTGTTTCTTTGCAGTGAATCATTTAAATATCTTATAGTTATCCGTTGTCAATTGTTGATTTTTTTTTGTTAATATTAAACATTTATATTAATTTAACATTACGATAAACTAGCTGACCCCGATAATAAATGGGTTCTCGGAATCCACACTCTTGTCTCCAAGCCAAGGCGGAGTTGAACGGGATATGAACGCAAGGTCGTTGGTTTGGCAAACGTCATCAGGTTGCACTTTTACCGATGTTAGAAATATGCTTGCGAGTAAGACATTAAATAAATAATTGCAGAATTACCTCATTCGGCAATGTGTACGTTAGAACGTTCTCAAAGGCCGTATACATAATAAATTTTGTTGCGTTAAATATTTATTAGCGAAGCACACCTGCGGGCTCTCAATTGGCGATCGGATAGAACCGTTTGATAGATTGGAATTACTCTTTCATGCTCCGGTATTCGATTTTTCTACTGGCAGATAGATGGTAATTGATTCTAGGTTTAAATCGTCTATTTTTTTGACGATGTTGTTTCGCGTAAACTGTTGTAGGACATCGAACGAGGACAACTGATTGCTTCAAACGGATAATTTATCGCATGCGAATTCGCCCGACAGACAATTGAGCGCGCCGCGCGGATGACTTATTATTATAATTATTCTTCATATATCGACCTTGGAAAGGAAAAAGGACGTAACCTACACATTACACATTTTACAGGAGACGCAATAAACGTTTTCTGATGATTTTGGGACCAAGACAAATTATGAAATATACACAACTTTAAAATATACGGTGACTGATAAACTGTTTTTTTATGGATTAAGCCTAATATTTTTTTTTTTTAAATGTTCACGAAAAACTTTTTTAGGTCCTTTTTCCTGGTTGAAATTTTCACAGGCCCTTTTTATTTCAAACTTAAAAATAAATTTAGAGACTAATTTGGCATTTTCAGCTTACATCTTTTGGATTGAACGTGTATTAAGTTGTATGTAAACATTGTGATTATAACAAAAAAGCTGTTTTGGAAAAAAACTGTGGGTTACGTCCTTTTTCCTTTTCACAGTGGATATGTATACATATATGATGTGGTCAGTTTCCTATCATTGTAATTCTTCTGACAGTTGTCTCCGTGTGCACACGTTTTAATGTAAATTGAAATCGGTTTTATTTCATTATTTAGTTCGCCTTAATATAGTATCTCATTCTCATAACCAATTGGTAAATCCTATTAGGCCAGTGGTTCTTAAACTTTTCGAAGTCACGGTGCACTTTTGATCATAGGAAAAAGTGGCGGTGCACCAGAATTAAGAGATCGAAAAAAATATGTGGACATAATTTTTTTCGACTTTTTCGGTTTTCATTACTTTGCGGATTTTTCGGTTTTTACTATTTTGCAGATTTTTTCGTTTTTACCAATTTTTCGCGGTACAATTGCAATAAGCTCGCGGTGCACCGGTTAAGAACCACTGTATTAGGCTTTCGTTTTGCTCGGTTTCAAGGGTTCAAATGGAAAAATTCGACAGACTTGACAGTCTTCAGAGGCGCAAAGAATACTGATACGCTAGTTAGTTTTTTTTTCTATCTCCAACCTTCTTCCCGACGAAAATAAACATCGTGGATGAAAATTATGATAATTGTCTTGAATTAGCGAGACTGGCCCTGACTCCTGGTTTGCACCCAAAATTAAGTAAATAAAATATTTTCAACAAACTTCTCTCAACATATACGTGTCGAGGTTGCGAGTTGTAGAGGGATACGTGTTAGCCAACTTATCTTCATTGCGTTATTTTTTTTATTTATAAATTGTAATGCTTTAGTATATGTACACGCTATCGCGAAAAAAATCAATCCGCCATTTAACATAAATAGTGTGTTTTTTTAATATGTCGGGTTTCGTTGTGAAAATCTATTCTGTTTTACTAGACATAAATATATCTTAATACTGACGTTTACTTGATCTTTAAATTTTATTCAACACAATGACTTAAACATTATATAGGTACCTGACCTTTGTCAGCGAGATGTATGTCCAAGAAGTAACGCTTGCATAATTATATCGGATAAAATTCAATAACGAAGGTCGTCCATCTTACACACATAGAATCTTGTTCAATTTCTTCGTGTCGAGTGACAAGCGATGCTGGTTAGAAGTCACGCGGTCGACAGCATCAATTCAAATGCAGGTAATTTATCAATAACTCCTGCATACGCGAGAGGAAGTCGACAATCAAAGACGATTAACCTTTTATTCCGTAGACGAAACGTATGGAAACTATCTGTCTTAAAATGGTATTGAAGTGACTTGTTGAGTGATTTTGTATTCGTTTGTTGAACAACTAATACAATACAGTCAGATAATTAGAAGGGAATTAAAATACACAGAAGCCAATGCTTTCGAACAGCCATGCTTATAAATCATTTACAATTGTACAATTGCGTACCAATTTTTGTCTTTCGACATCTTCAAGCTTACACGAACAGACATGCAAACGTTTGAATAAACTAACGAACAAATAAATCTTCCATATTTACCGCTATATACTTAAATGTTAGAGTCGCCCATTTCCAAAATTCACCTTGTCCATTTTCATTTTTTCGGACATAATTACATACAAAAATACGGAACATACATTTGAAAAATAACCATTTTTTCGTGAATCGAATTGAAAAATAGATATATATTCTTCAATTTTATTCAGGAAAATATGTTTATTATTTCAGTATAGTCGTTCCCTATACGTTATTTTGGAGGTATGTCTAAAAAATGAAAATGGGCAAGGTGCATTTTAGAAATGAGCGACTCATATGATTAATTGTCGGAAAATAATATCTGGGATTATAACCCGTTGACATTACAGCCAACGGGAACGACGTTGACTCTCCTGAAATATATAATATAAACATACGTGCGTTTAATTGAATTTTACTGGAAAAATCACCATATTTTTAGAAGCCTATGCCGGTTTCATTATAACTTATCATCAAATTGTATAATTGTTTAATTACAGCCCTTGGTAATGATACCTTAATGGTTTCAAATTTTTAGAGGATTGTCAACAATCATAACACGGTCTCCAATATACAAATAATGTAATATACGTACATAAAAATTGTGCAACTTTTTAATGTGCACACTTTCAATTATAAAAATGGATTAATTGTCTTAACTTACAGGGTCGTCATGTGGCCATTAATTCACCATTTGCCGCTAATAAAAACCGTACACCGAAATTATAAATATTGCATTAGTAAATTGGTAGGTGTTGAAATGTTGATTTCCATTATTTATGATTTATATTTCAATACTAAATAATAAATAAAAATTGTAAATTATTGAATGATCACAAGGTTCAAAAAGCCGATGAATTCTGATCACTAAATTGGACAGGTGAATCTCTATTGTCTCGCATAAGTCCATGCAAATATGCTTGAATCAACATTCGCGGGTGGGGTGTAAATATATACATTGCTTATTCATAAAATGCGAGTGCCAATTTTGGTTTAGTGATAGAATTTCAATATAATGTATTATATTTGTTTACATTCGAGTGTGTTTATTTATGATATAAAAGGGATACAATTGAATGTCCCATTTTGACTTTAGTTATCTGACAACAATAAAGGTGAAGTAACTTTAGAAAATTTGAAAAATGATGCCTGTCAAGAAATGACCACCAAAAAGCTTATGGAGTTGCATTGTTTTTCACAGCAAGAAGTTATGGAGGAGAGTTTATTAGTGGAGGAGGAAGTAGCAAAGAAACAATCTTCTGGCGCAATAAGAGAAAAGCTGAAAGCATGTGAAACTGTTGCATCGTACATTAAGAAGCATCAACTAGTCGATTTTTTATCGTTTTTTGCAAATCGAAATCGCATTCCAGATGTTTACGCTCCGCTCCTTAACAATTTATAACTATGTAATTTTACTTGAATACACGTTAAAAAATTTTCGGCATGGAACGCATTATTGTATTTTACATTGTTTTATATGGGAAACATTGTTTCGCATAACGAGTAAGATTCTGAAACGAATTAAACTTGTTATGAGAGGTTCTTCCACTGTACCAAATACAGTCTCAGGACGCGATAATTTTCCGGGACATGAAAAAAAGCCGATACTTCAGAATCTTTAATTCGAAAACCACGCGTAGTTTAAAATCCAACTGGACTACCGCGACCGATAAATATATTAAGTATATTTAATACATACTTTGATAATTATGTGTAATGCAAATATTTTACTGTTGAAATGTCAACATTAGTTTCAAGAGAATGCTAGTCGTGACAAATGTTTACCTCATTGTTTGCGGTTTCGAGCGGAAGGCGGACACAAAATATTGAAAAATTCTTTTTCAACCAAGCTTGTTATAAAAGTCAGCAATGCATACCGTAAGTATACACAAAAAACAATACCTGCTATAAACGATTATACGTTAATTGATTTACTTACGAAGGAAGAGCTGTAACACTATTTTAAGGGTCACTGTCAATATTTATTAAAAATGCATTATATTTAAAAATAAATAAATAGAAAAAACCTCTTTTGTATTAATTCCACCAGGGCTGTGGAGTCGTGTAAAAAAAAACGACTCCGACTTCAGCTTTTATATGTAAGTATTCCATCAGATCATCTTTAGTCAGCCAAGCATGAAATGTCAACACTGTCCGCTCCCAATTTGGAGCATATGGCCTCCTAATGGAGGTATCTCAACATAAGTTTTTTCAACGAGAACTGTTACTCAGTCGCTCAACCTCACTTTTTTCAAAGTGAGTAGTTAGTGAAAGAAGGATTAGGCTAGACCAGGACTAGTGGTTGGCTAATCGCTATTGCTACACCCAGTTATTAAAGGACCAGAAGGATGGGAGGAGTGAAAATTATGTGAATTGACATCACAAACACTCTGTCTTCGATCACAACTTTGAATTGAATAATTCTCAAATTCACTGTGATCTGACCGGGAATCGAACCCAGACCTGCGTGATCGGTAGAGCAAGCTCTAACCATCTGGGCCATAGCAGGCGACACTGGGCCACAGCAAGCGAATACACATTAAATATATTTTTCAAGAAAAAATCGAGCCGTTCATTTTTCACGACTCTCGACTCCGGCTAAAATACCGTGACTCCGACTCGACAGCCCTGAATTCCACATTTATTTATTTGAACAAACCTTTCTTTCGAAATATTAATGATAATAAGAGAGTCAAACATTTGCATAATTGATTGTATAAATTAAGCTTGTATCGATGTCAAGAGAATTTCGAAGAATAATACGAATAACTAAATATGCATATAAACGCTGTACGTCGTCAAATCTGTGTCACGACAAATATTTACATATTGTTTTAAACGAAAAAATCTTGTCGTGATCCACCTCTCGCGAGTGCAGCTATATAATAGGCGATACATGCGAGCGAAATGATGACGAAATACCGTTAGCGAAAAAAACAGCAAATGTGTATAGTTATGGAATGCCGCAGTCAACAGGTTGAGGTCCATTGCTTTGCCCGTTCGCTTGCATCGAGAGTTTATAAATAAATGTCGCTTAACCTTTACGCCGCCGCCGACCCATTAGACACTTGGACGTCCGTCGATAGTCTCTTCTTCGGTTGACATGCCTGCTGATTTATATAACCACTTTGTGTTACAGTAATGGCTCTATAAGAACTCGTTTTTCAACATCGCGATTTAGTTTCAGTGTATTTCCGCGATAACATGGAATTCTTGCTCTCAATACACTTAACTGTCCTGCTTTATTTTACACGAATCATAGTTGTGTTGTCTGCTATAAACTTCGTTTTTTTAAATTATCAATTACTGATCGGTAAAACGTGGTTTTATTTTGATAGCCTCTATATCTGATGAAAAATAAAGTCGATACTACGTTATATTCTCCAGTAAAAAAACAACAACATATATATAATAAATTGTTGTTTATAGATTCTCTATCCTTTGCCAGTCTCTGCTTCCTCCCAGGTCACCCCAGCGTCCTGTAGCTCCGCTGAGTACATCTTGTGGATAGTAATCAGTGGCCTTCCACGACGTCGGTATCCATCTGGTTGGTAGAAGTGACAGGCAGGGTTCACACTCTATTCATATATATGTATTTATGTACATATATATATTTAAATATTTTAACTTTTAAATGGTAAGTACATATTAAAATGCGTGACAATGTCGGGAGGCATGTCGCATCGATCGAGTCGTTGACAGTCGTACACAGACCAGAGCTGTCTGCAAAGATATAATACATCACTGTTTATGGAGCCATTTGTAATTAATTGCATAGGTTCATTGTGCATAATACTTTTAATGCATCGCACTTATCGGTTCATGCGAGGCGAATGCACTCGAGTATACATCTCTTATAAAAACCGTTGGATTGCATCCATTATTGCATGCAAATTGCAAGCTCGTATGAGACCAAACGACTCCACTTAAAACGTCAACGTAGTCCATCACTGACTGCTGAAATATTCCATGGCATTCTAATCAGGGTTATCTTCAATATGTTACAAAGAAGTTGGTTAATTTGAATTCTGCGGTCAAGTGGTTATCAGTCAATAGTTGTGAATGTACTTAACCTACACACAAGGGAGTCCGGCGAGCCTCTTCAAATTATAAAAATAAAAATTAAATCGGTACTTAATTAACAGGTTTAAATATATTTTAATATATAAGACATTATTTTGTAGCTTTTAAAATTTCTCTTAAAGTGTAATTTTTTTTCCACAGTCTTACAATGGTTAAAAAACCGACGTTTGATATACTATATTGCTTTCATTTTTGTGAACGATTATCCGTCACATTACACCTGCAAATATTTTCCCTTTACCGTAATTGTGTTCAGTTTTTGATATTTATTACTTTGTCCCATCATTAACGATTTATTATTCAATTAACTGTCAGTTTTATTAAATACACACATAATTTAACAAGTTAGAATTATTACAAGTTTTGTCGATTCGCTCCTGGTCGTGTTATATGAATCATGTATACATTACATTTGTCGATACAATTGTTAACATAAATAATCAATTCACTCTTCCAGTTTCCGTTTTCACTCTGATAATCTTTCGATAAACACATCCGTTCAACGATAAAGCCCCCCCATATCTGAAGATGAAGATGCATCTTTACTCAATCAGTGAAACTCAAAAACAAAAATTAGTTACACAATAGTTCGAATAATTAAGTTATTTATTTTATCAATAGAAATAGATTATAGAGGTATTTTCTTTATCTCTTTCCGTTCCGCAACACTTTATTTGGTATGTTATTTGGTATTTTTTTTTATATCTCTTAGTCACCTTCACAAGTGAATTTTATTGGCAATATTTTCACGATTTATACAATAAAAATGGTAGTCACTTTAACCGTTATCCGTCAATCCATTTCTACATGAAAGCCTGCCTGCCTGCCTATAAGCCCTTTTGTGCGGTTTTACTATATTCGCTTCCACGTATTGTTTTTGAACGTTAATATTATTTCGACATATAAACAATTTCCAAGCTTTCCCGAGCGATCGGTTGTAGAAAAATGTCAAAGGTAAAAATAGTTAAGCCATCTAGCATTTATTTCTGTAATATATAAATTATCTAATTTAAAACCAGTATCAGAAGGTCTGCCGAGATTATACAGTACATACATGTTTCGGTCTTTCGTATACATACACCATATCCTCGATTCTCTGATACCTGTTTCAGATTAGTGTGTTCGTTTTTTTCTCTCCTGCAAGCTAAATCCTTTGAGAAACAATTCAATTTAGTTTATTGAAAGGCGTAGCGGAGTAGGATTTGGAGTCGCGTGTTGTTGTCTGCTTCATCCCATTTGGCCCTACTCTATTTCGGGGACTAAATACGCCCTCGGGATCCGAAGGGACCTTAAAGGGTACAATGTACAAGGTGTCATAGTTCACCCACCGAAAGATGAGATTCGAAGAAACATAAGTAATCTTCAACAGTTAATTTTTCAGTATCGATTATCAATAGTCAATTAGTACGACAATTGAAGAAATTGTTCGGATTGTTATTTGAGGAGCTTGGGATCAAACACGCCCATATTCGGTTTTAAGAAAAAAATAGATATCACTACTATATTGGAGTACTGATTCAAAAGAACAGAATTTAATTTTTAACATTACTATAAACTTCGTAGTTTCCATAAAATGAACAGTCAAAATATGACCATATAATAAAACTGTCTAAGTTATTATAAGAAAAGTGTGTTTTTCTCTGTTCAGGTAAAAGTGGATCTGGTCATTTTTAATCCCAAGCTCTTCATTTGTTGTACACGTTAAGTTTATAAAATTCGTATTATTGAATTGTTTCAATTTAACATAATTTTATTTTATTTATTCTGTAAATAACGTAATAGTTCTCGCATAAAAACATCTGTCGAGATAAGCAAGATGAGTTCCATTAGGATTCCATGTGCTCAAATTTGGGAGTGTTCATGGAATAAAAAAACACAAATGATATCGCTCCTGTTGTGCGTTTCGGATGATTTCAAGTCGCTTACGGATTGTTGTATAAGTATGTACGTAAATGGTCCCTTGATTTGAACAATTCAGAGACTGCTTTTCTTAGAGGTAGGTCGCACACAATATTAAATTGAAGTTAACCATAGGCAGCGTGTGTGGTCTTCTTTACGGGTGGGTTTGCTCCTTGTAGAAGGAAGTACCCGTTGCCTTCTGAACCCTGTCGAATCGTAAGCCACCTTAAAAATCAGTCACATTGAGCATCATTACAAACATTTTTAGGTTGTTCACTGTCAATATTTGTTGGAAAGACATTATCTTGAAAAAATACAACACTTTAGTACTAATTCCACGTGTATTGATCACGCACATTTTCAACCGATAAAAAGATGGAAAGACTTAACAAAATTGGCAATAGAAGTAGGAATAAAGTTTCTAGAATATAATGAAGCACAATTTAAATATGTGACTGTTATTAAAATGAGCTCTTACAAATAATGAAATTAAAAATCAAAATACATTCAATGGTATGTCTAAAAAAGTGAAATAGCAATATAAATTGTTGTTCAACATTGAATATTTTTTAAGCTACCACTTGAGATATGTATATCGATTGTGGAAAGGAAAAAGGACGTAACCCACAGTTTTTTTTCTCGATAATTACAATTTATCAAACTTGATACCCGTTCTATCAAAAGGATGCAAGCTGCAAATGCCGAATTGGTATCTAAATTTAGCATTTAAGTTTGAAAAGGATGACCTTGTAAAAAATTGAAACCAAGAAAAAAGACAATTTCTTTAATTAATATTAGATTATGTCCATTAAACACCAGTTTTGAAGTCTCCGTGCACTTCAAGGTTGTGTATAATTTATAATTTGTATATGGCCCAAAATCATCAAAACAAGTTTTTTGGGCCTCTTGTAAAATTTGATATGTGTGCGTTACGTCCTTTTTCCTTTCCACAGTCGATATATAATATTACACCATATTAAGATCGGCGCTATCATTTTTATCATTTATTTGATACCAATGAAATCGCTTACATTTTAGAAACATATTGTTATGTTCAGCTCGAATTTTTCATTATTTAATTATACAAAAGGGCGTAAATCGAATCGATGTTTTTCGAATACGACCTTATTTCATTATCCAATATGAAAATATTTCTTACTCCTTTTCTTCAATTTCCCTGTCTACGTTATTTCTCGGCTTCTTTCTGCTGAATCACAGCTCGAATCTATGAATAGTACTTTGCATCATTTGTCCACCAGTTCAAGTTCGTCCGTGCACTTGAAAGCCTGAAGATGCTGAAAGGCGAAACCCTGACCGTTAGTGACAAAACGTGTAAGATTTTTTATCTGACAGCATTGATATTATTTAAGACATTACGTTGCCTCTCAAAACTGTGAGAGTACCATTGAACGTTTATTCTTCGTTCTCATTCCTGTAATCAATTCCTTGACTGAAAGCATATTTTGGGCAACTTATAATCGACTTATCCACGTCTAACACCTACCGAATACATACACCACTTTGAGAGCGCACACGGTGTTCGTAAATAATTGATTGTAAGCATTTATGTTTCGTTGTAGATTTGAACCGATCATCATGAATGTTCTTAGGGAGTTACTTTGACACGGCCTAAGAATTCAAATGCATCTTTCGCGTGCCATCATGTCATTATGATGAAGCAGTTTTCTCCTTCGCGAGATGCTTTTTTTTTTATTACAGTGTTCATTTCGTATAAGCGTTTATTTAACCCACTTCCTACAATATTTTTTTGTAATGATAATTAAGTAGTTAATAGAGAATGCATTCAGCAATAATTACCCATCATTACCATTAAAAAGTTTGGTTTTTTTTTTACCAGACAAACGTAGTTTTTTAAAAAAATAATATTACATATACTGTCGCCTGTGTGGTCGAGTGGTCAGCGTTGTTGGCTTCAGCTACGGAGGGCACGGGTTCAAATCCCGGTACGGACAGTTTTATAAATTGATTTTACAATCGATTTATGAATTTCTGTTCAAAGGCATGGATGTATGTGATGTGTTGAATTCCCCCCTCACCCACCCTATCTTATGAACGGGGCGTATCGAGAGCGATTAGCTTACCACTAGTCCTGTCCTAGCCCTATCCTTCTATCCCTACTCTCTTTGGTAAAAGAGAGGTTGAGCAACTGAGTAACAAGCAGTTCTCGTAGAAACACTTCTGTTGAGATAAACTCCATTAAGAGTGGACATGGTTTAAAAAAAAAAAAAAAAACTGTGCCCTATTAATTTCTCAAATTTCCCGTATTTGAGTTAAGTATTTTATCCCCTACATCTGTGTTGAACGAGTGATTCTGCGACATCAAGTGGTTGGCAAAAGTCAATTTGTCTTTTTTTAATCTTAAGGTGGCCAATGTGTTCCGCAATTCCAGTTTTTAGATTCTTTCTGTTTTTCCGATATAGAAATTTATGCAACAAAATCATTTCATATACATCGACGAAAAAACGGAAGTAAGTTTAATCTGTTATTGTGTTTTTTTACTAAACTAGTAACTAAGTTTCCCGTGTATCCGTTAGTAGATCCGTTATTACTTATTAGAATTATGGTCGAGTTTTATCTACTCCGCGTTGAATCTAAATAGGAATCAAGAATATCCCGTTCCCCCGTATGATGTTGCAAATTCATCGAATGGCTCAAAGTTGGCCTCGGTTGAGCGAAATTACGACATTCTAATAGCATTCGTTGCAGCACTGTTTAAAAAATAAAAAAGATATTAAAGTAATTTCCGCCGCTCGGAGAACCATTACGGCGGAAAAAATGCAAATTCTCTGACAGGAAGTGCCAAATAAATACGCTCATCATTATGACGAAGGAAAGAGACAGTCGGGTATTGTTGTTGCCGGTGATTGAGCGCGGGAGAGAGTGATGTACGAGGGTGTGTGAGCAAGGGCGAGAGATAAAGAAAGGAACGCGACAAAATCAAATTTTGCCTTCACACACATGCATGCTTTTACACATTCAAACGAGGCTAGCTGTCAGTCTTTTTTTGTACACATTCACAACCCTTTGGTATGTGACGTAGAATTATTTAAAAAATATATAAACTGTATATAAATTTGAGCTACGTTTCTTAGTTGGAATCCAAATTGACTTGAGAAAGGCAAAAAGACTTTACCCACAGTTTTTCAAAACAGTAATTTTTGATTATCACAATGTAAACAACCAAAGCTATATAGTAACAAGTTGGATCAACTATGTTAACTGAAAATGCCGAATTAGTATAAAAATTTAGCTTTTGAGTTTGAAAAAAGAAAGGCCTGATAAAGTTGCGATCAGGATATATGTAAGGAAGTATTTTTTCATAATTATTTGATTTTAAATAAAGTCAATTAAAACCATTTTATAATTCTCCGTGCACTTCTACGTTGTGTATTTTTCATAATTTGCCTTTGACCCAAAATTATTAAAAAAACGTGTTTTGTGCCTTCTCTAAAATTTGTTATGCGTGGGTTACATCCTTTTCCTTTCCACAGTCTAAATGTATTTATTTTTTTCTATGATATGTGATTTTATATTCAAGGGTATTTATTAATAATGACACTAATTGTAATTGCTAATCTGATATCCAGTCTCGCTTACTTTTTCGTTAATTAAACATGTACTGAAATGTTTTATAAAAGAGGCCATGCTCCTCATGCTCAAATTTGTTGTCTTATATGATGCGCCGTCTTTCATACGTTATTATATAAACATTAATGTAAGCTAGTTATTTCAAAATTGTTAAAAATAAGTGTTTTTATATATTTTTATGTCGATTATTGTAATTATTTTCAGATTTTCACTATACATACGAATCAAAGAAATCTGTAATGATTTTAATCACTCAATTTATTAAATTATTTCTCTTTCACGAATTGCAATTTCTAAATCAAATCTGAGTCATTATGTTAAGTGCTGCGTACGATAATGTTTCCTGTGCATTTTCGACCGTAACACGGTGAAACGTTAACAGCGCTTTCCCACGCGTCAGTTCGGCTGAGTAAAATTATGGTCGCGTAAATAATCGCGTAAACTCTTCAATTATCCGCACAAAATAAGTAAGTCATCTTGTCGCCGTCATAGAAGATGATTTCATCTCAAACGAAGAACGCTTGCCAGTGGCGGAATTAACCGGTTTATTGCCTGTTCGTGGCAATAAAATTAAATTGTCAAGATCGGAATCTGAGCAATTGTCGAATATAATATATGTACAATGTGGGTTTCTGATAGAGGTATCTCGAAAAGATTTTTTCTAAATGAACTGTAGTTTGTAATTATAGTTTCGCCCTTGTGACCCCCCCGATATATGAGTACTTATATGTTTACAAAATTATTAGTTTGGTAAATTGCTGGAGTTTCGCTTCGTGTCTTGTTTTGAATGATTGTCGGATCTGAATGAGTAAATGAAAAAGTGTCTCTTGCAAAGGGTGATGTGAAGATAAAAAGAGCTTTATTTGTAGCATTCTCCTTTTTTGCCACTTATAACCAATTTGCGTGATGGACGTGTCGTATAAGAAGGTTATTCGTAGACAGGCATGTGTTGTTTTCTTTTTAAGATTGTTTTTGCGTACTGAGACTACTGGAGAAAACTGTATCAGGGCAGGGTTGAGAAATTTACCGACTCCGATCTTGAAAATTAAATTTTATTGCCACATACGAGAAATGCCACAAACCTCTACGTCTTTTGAGATATTTTTACCGCATTACAGTAAGTATATTTTATTAAAAAAAAAATACAGTATAGCTTTGTACTTATTCCACTTTTATTTATAGCAAGATCAGTACCGGTTTCGCTCATGACGAGCATTATCAACTGATATGAAATATAATTTAACACTGTTATTTATACAAAACAAAATTAATTTAAAGCGTGTAATAAACAATTGGCATTGAAAAGAGATTATAAATTACAGTACAAATTATGAATAAATGACTCTAAACTAACACAAATTCACCTCTAACATGTAATTACAAAAATCATCAAAGAGTAATAAAGCTAAATTGGTGACTAATGGTAATTTCAAACATAATTATATTTTCGAAAATTTTCACAGTGATCTAAATACTGATTTAACTGCTTTTCTGTGTTTATATATATGTATGTATTTCTGTTAGTTTTTTCATTCAGTGGATTTTGAAAATAATAAAAAAGTACTCGCAAGTCTTCACAACCCTGATTGGCACCTATAATAGGAATCCGACGATGTAAATAAAGTGTCTCACTTTATGTTAAATTGTATATTTTTCTGACAAGCTTCCCCTTCACTTGAAAATGTTGTATTACGGAATAATATGATATACGGATGTGTAGTAACTCACTTCCTCGTGCCCTAAAGGCAGTGCTGAAATTCAGTTTTGAATTTCCTTCGCTTTTCGCTTTTCCTTACCCCCTCCGTTTACACGATCCGTTTCGTGAAGAAGACGTCAATGTGTTGGTCTTTTTAAATAATTTTATAAAAAAATACGTTTAAATGTTTTAACTTCATTCAACTTTGTAACTGCACGTTCAAAAATGGGATAATTAATTTTTGATTAATTATTATCCGTCTTATAATATATTGATGGTGTATTTTTATAGATTGAACATGTGTATCTTGTATTTGGCCTTGTATTTGTTTCAAGAATCATTTACTTTCTCACGTTTATATGTCAGTATCAGGCAGGGTGAGAAAACATATCATTCATTGATAATCTAATTTTAATCAAAGCGTAAGTTATTAACTATACCACTCCATTTATTGTGTTGGAACGTGAAAGAACGTGCTCCGATGTATCGATTCATATCAAAATATCATTCCAGAAATAAAGGTATTAAACATTTTAATTTTAGCCTTAGTGTCACTTATTCATAATTTGTACTTTTATTTGTAAATTATATTCAATACCAATTGTTTATTATACCATTTTTTTTATTTCATTTTCGTTTGTATGAATAACACTGTACCATTTTATTTTCTTATCAGTTGATAATGCTCGGCATGAGCGAAACCGTTTTTTTTTTTTAATATAATGCCCTGCAGTGAACATCCTAAAAGTGATATTGTGTGTACACTAGAAAAGGATCCAATCAAATCAACCCCGCTGAATACGTAAATTTAAAGTTTAGATATTACTTTTTTTAAGAATTTTTTCTAAAACAAAAGCCATTTTTTGTGTCTTTTAGAAAGATATAACGCATCTATTGCACACATATATTTCGCGCATTTTCATTATTTGACAGGACAGAACATTTGTTTTTTTTTTCAATCCGTAGTTAAAGTAGTTTTTTGTCTTTGCGGTTTGTTTTTGTATTCCAAACGACAATAGATAGATCGCGCCGTGTAATATTTTGATTTCGGCGATGAGGGAAAACGTGTCGTCGCCGTGTTTACAATTTTGTGATCCATGCAACGCGGTCGGCGGTTGGCGAATTTCGCTGAGCGCATGTAATTTACGCCGCCGTAGCCGAGAGCTGCGATCGCAAATTTTATTGACAGCTCCGCGCAAATTATCGATGACGCTTCGTTTTTACTTCCTGAACATCATGATAACGTTTCGTTGGTACACATTTTTGGACACGCTGTTTCCTGCGTAGCCGAAAGCTCTCGAGTATTGATCTTAGGCGGAAAACATGATGCAGTCTTTACTACCGGTACATCTGTTCGCAATGCGCAAACTACTCATTCGAACTCCGTAAGCCGAAGCGTAATTAGAAACAAGAAACACACACGGCCTGTATCTCAATTGGTAAATATAAATATTAATCAAAACTGTTAGGCTTTTACTCAATAGAATTCTACTATTAACGAGTACAAGATATAACATCGCGAGCCATGCCTAAAATAACTGTCAATTCTGTTTTATAATTCTCGTAGAAGTAAATCTTTGCTGTTTTATGCCTTGGTGTATTCGAAAAATAAAACACTCGTGTATACCAATTTATATTGATCAGGGCCGGTTGCGCTCATAGCGAGCATTATCAACTGATAACTGACGCTCGTCGCTGACGGTTCACGATAAATTATTCCAACGTGCTGTTATTGTCTAAAATTATCTTATTTATGCACAGATTCGTCCTAAGGACGATAGCAATAAAAAAACTTTTCGTCCCTATGAGCGATTCATCTCCGACCAATTGGCGAAGTTATTTTCTTAATAATATTTACACGTACATATTATTTTTTCCGGCGTGCATGGAATATTTGAGGATTTTTTTATTCGAAAGCATTCAGCAAATGCACATTATATAAGCCCCATACCGATAATCAGACACAGTTCCGCCTTGCATACCAATCGACGTTTTCTTATTTTTCAAAATAAAAACGACAAGCGAATTTAGGGGTATTGACCTATTATTGCTTGTGGCTTCATTCGCCAATTGTTAGATATCGGCAAATATTTTAGCTTGGTGATTTTTTTTGCTTATCAATGTAAAAACATGTTTGATAATTAATCAATCATGGTGAAAAACAGCGTATTAAGATTGGCTGGCCACCGGTACTTGTAATAATGCCATTATCGAAATACTTTAAAATCTTAAGAAGTAATGAAAAATACGTAAAAAAACTTAACGTAACCCAAAAATTGATAAAATCTTTTTCTTTATAATTAGTTTTATAAATTCTCTGTTTAATTATGTACAAATTCGGGGGCTTAGTGTGACACAAGGTAAACTATAACACAAAACAATGTTTTTGAAAAAAAACCGCAGAACGAGTTTTTGTCTAAGTAATTTTGTATTTAAGACATTATATTGAACGGCAAAAAATATACCTGAGAGATCAAAAGTTTGCCGTTATATTGCATTATACTAATTAAAATAAATATTAGATGATAAAATAGATTTAATAATAACATATTTAAATGTTGTTTCGCCCTCGATTTTTTTTGACCGTATTCAATGTATATAATAAGACTGTTGAATTGTATTGTTTATTTATCCTAGCTATTCCGCAAAATTATTCCTCTATCCATACTATGGCAGTAGATATTCAAAAACAATTCACCGTAAAAAAAAATCGTTTAAAATGAATTATTTCACATATTTTTTGCCTTAATTTTTTTTAGATATTCTCATCAATGTCGTTCCAAGATATTAAACCTCTTTCAGTGATTTTAAAAATTCTATTTTTTTTATATACTCTTAAAATATGCTCATCAGCAAATGGTGGAACTCTTCGTGTATCTTCGAAAAGTTGCTGAAGCAAAACCGTCTTTTTTATCGTTGTATGGACAATTTATCTATATTATATATGCAGCTGTGCACGTTTAATCTGTTTAAATACATACTTAGTCACGGTGTGATAAATCACATGTGCTCTGCCTGTTTGATTTTTGTCAAGAATAGCTGCCTCGAGAGCAACATCACCTCGGCACAGTTCGATTTCGCGAACCCGCGATCCGGTGCCGGCTGGCTAATTTTAATTTATTTCTCATTACGAGCATATTTTAAATTACGGTGAACTATCCGAGTTGCCCACACATGTGCTGCGTATCTGACGCCATATCGTGGCGGAGGCATACAACGTAGTTTTTTTTAAATTTAAATTTTAACTAAAATCATTCATTCTTCATACATTCACTGTCTAAACAATATATCGAAAGTTTTTTCAGACGTGAAATCTTAAATGAAAGCAGGTTTATAAAAAATCCGTAAAAATATCGGCGACTACTTTGTGGAAATTTCTTTGTAATTTTAAATTGAAAATATAATACACACTTGTATTTTTTTCTAATTGCATTCAATGTTATGTAAGTATATATCAGGACTGGTTTCGATCATTGTGAGTATTTTTAACTGTTGATCAGTTGTAAATCTAATTCCTGTCCTGATAATAACATTTGTAGAATTACAATTCAACATGTGTTTATTGCAGGGCTTCGAAAGTTTTCAAGTAAAAAAATATATATCGGTGCGGTTCCGGTTTTCGTTCCGGCAAAAATAACGGTTTTAACGGTTTTCGGTTCCGTTCCGGTTCGAAGCCCTGGTTTATTTCGATAAATGTTTTGTCTTCGCACGTTTGCTTTACAAGCAGGCACGTTGTATTGTAAAGATTTACTTGTACTTAGGGCTTGTCGGTTTTCAAAAACCGGTTTTCGAACAATATTGACATTCGACAACCGGTTTTTTCAAAGTCGGTTTTTGTATGATCCCTACTTGTACTGTAAGCTTTCATTCCTATTCATTGATTGAAGCCTACTTTCCAATTATATATTTTGCCAGTTTTTAACTAAATATGCTGCGTCACATTGCATCTGCTTTGATATATTTAGTTTTTTGATCTTGCACTTCTTTTTTTATAGCACTTCCAAGATTTTCGAATCTAGAATGCCAGTAATTTATTTTATTTACGGATTTACAAAAAATAGCTGCGCCATTATGCTCTTCCGTGTATCGTTTTATCAATACCCGTGGCCTCCCTAAACTGTGTTATGGCTCCCCAAAAGAAAAATAAATCTCTGTGGCCCCCTGGGGGGCACATGGCCCACCGTTGAGAAACCCTGTCTCACACTATCAAAAACTTGTTATCATGTTGCCAAGCCTTGGTGAAATTCCACCCGTTTATATGACAGTAGTAAGTCGTAAATCGTGGTTTTACGCCTTTTTAATCGACCAACGTTAGTATTGAATGCGATTTAAAATTCGCGTCTGGACACCGTCTGTCGTCTGAACTTCCATTCATGCTTCATCGCACTGTCACTACCTTACGTCACCAACTGATTTATCACGAATTATTTTTACTCACCGTTTATTTTAAACAAGAGATTCATGCTCTGTAATTATAATCAGCTGCTGCCAATATGTAGCATTGGAAATCAGTCACATTCCTTGGGTAAGTGAAAACCGCCAGCAGTGAGATATCGGACTGGCAGAAGCTTTTGATTGATTTGCCGAAAATATAAATGAAAGGCCATGCTGGGTTCGTAACGTCTCTAGATTTTTTTTTATCTTGCTCTGTGTATCTCAAACACACCATTGACTGCTCCCAATGTTAAAATACTAAAATAATATTGTTAATTTTTTTCTGGGCTGGCGAGCCCTTTGTAATAATGAATAAAAAAAACAATATTTTCAGGTTTAATCATTACGTATCTATTATTTATGAAAAATATAATATTATCGATGACTGCCTTAGTCTTACTTAGATGACGCTTGAAACATGGAATTTTAGCGAAATGAATGGTATCTATTTCTGCGTCAATTTTTATAACTTTTCACTCTTGCAATCTGAAATAGGTAAGTATTTTTTTCAGCTGTTGATGTAATTATTTAACGGTAGATTGCGTATTGTCTCGTAAAATAAATAAATTGGTTTGATAATTATTATTACGTGTAACTGTCTAGGAGTGATAACAATCTTCCATCTTTCTAATAACATTATGAATCTAAGCGTAATTGTTTTTAACGTTCAAACTAATTCCACGAAAATTATGTTGTTTTGCGGCAAAAATTTCTCATATTTAATATTATTTTGTTATTCAAGCGTTGGTTAGACAGACGTCTTGTCAGAAAATAAAAACCAAATTGATTCTATTTTGGTACTCACAGGGAATCATAATAAATCCGTATGACCTTTTATTTTTCGTCGAAATCATTATTTGTGCTTTTATTTTCTTCGGCATTGTTTACATCTACAAAAAAAAACATCGGGCAATTTTATTCAAATTATGCTAAACCAGATAATAATTCTCTACACTCTGTGAGTTTGCTAGTATAATAAATCAATAGCAAATGTCAGAGGAAACCTGTACTCGTGATAAAATTTGCACGCCAAATGTGCCTGTGGGCTGTTCTGCACACTGACTTAGATGCTCTTTAGTTTTGTCCCTCTTTGCTACTTTTACTTTTTTCAGCTTTAATGTCGCCCGTTTGTTTTGCCAGACGAAAAAAGTTAATTTATGAAGTCTTGTTAGTGTGTTTTGTCTCCCACTGGGGTAGTTGGAGAAAGCAGAGATACACATACGCGCTACGCAATTTATAGGAGATAAACAAAAAAGTGACCATTATATTTTTAATTCGATTATTGTTTGAAAATAATTTTATTATTTATCTAAGTAATTTAATAAACATTGCATAAGGTTGACAAATTATAAATTTAAAACTTTTACAATGAAGAAAAAAAAATAGTACAATTTAATATTCAAAGCAGTAAAAAAAATAGCAAGGAAGTCAACTGAGTAAGACTCCGACGAACTCTACTCTAATACATAAAACATAGTATTCGTCGGAACTCACCCACGTCTACGTGGAATATGTCGACATCCGAAGCAATATTGTTAAACACCGTTAAAGCTCTCCCCAGAGGCATTCCCATTGGCAGGTTGGTTCTACACCTTGGGAGAACAAACAATTCATGTCCACGATTTCTCAAATTATGCTTTCACAGATGGTACAGAGTATAAGTTACGATTTTTCGTATTTGTTCATTCGGGCTTCTGCTTCTCTTAAAATTACTAATGCAATTAACGATATCGCATTTAAGTCGTTACAATTTAATTATGGCAGGTTCAATCTTGCGGTATTAGTGATATAAATATGATAGTAATAGTTTCGACTGACATACGGTACAATTTTTATTTGTTTCCTTAAACTGAATCGATAATCGAAGCGTTCGGTATATGTCGGAATAACTTGCAATATATTAGAATTATGCAATCTACTTTCGGAAAAATATTAATAAGCACAACTTTATCGTAACTGAAATATTTAGTATACATTGCTTTTATCAAATCACAATAATGTCGACAACTTTTTTTCAGATATTCATTTTAAGCTCAAATGTTTGCCGGAACTTGCCGCTGAAGAAAATCGCTTGGTTGTCGGCTTCTGGCTTTTTCGTTTACTTCGTGACTCCGCCGTTGTGTGGTTTTGGAGCAAACACCCGAGCGACGCTGCGTTTTTCTTTTTGTGTCTTGTTTTTTGTCAGATATAAAAAATTACAGCTAGTTTTTCTCGCGTTTTTGTCCCCTTCAACAGGTTTCAATGCGATTAATCTTCAGTAAGTCTGTCGTATTGAAGCACACTGTAGTTGCATATTAATATATGCGCATACATATATTAATACGTGATATAATTATACATGCACTAATTATTAGTTTGTTCATGCCATGTCGCTTCACTTCAATTAAGAGAAATTTTAAATCTCTTCAATAAATTGTATTGAAAAATATCTGGTACGCTGGCAATTTACTGTCTCCAATACAGTATATTTTATGTGATATTGAATTAAAATTGATAACTGCCAATAAATTCCGCTGCTCGTGTCACATTTTTCGCCGTCTCCCACATGTCACAATTAGTTACAAAACCAGTGGAACAAAACCGATATCAGTTTTGATTGAATATTATAAATAAATTTCACCGTCGAATCCAACAAAAAAATATATTTTTGTTATTCTATTACTTGTTTTAAAAAGACTCGCGAGCTTAACATAATAACTAGTTACACTCATTTTATTAGGCTATTTACTCGCCCACAAATTACGGTAGGATGGATGGGGAGGATTGTATACCCTATCGATTGTAAATCTAAAAATGTTTTATGTACAGGGACTCGAGTTCCTGGACCTCACATCGTCTCACAACGTTGCCCAATCTGCTACAGGTGCAACTAAAATATAACTGCTTAAAAAAAATCGACTGATACTTTTTAGCAGCGTTTTTAATATCCATCTCAACCAAGTGTTTATAATAGAACTGCTCGTTACTCAGTTGCTTTTTTCTAAGAGAGTATGGATAGGGGGATGGGGCTAGTGCAGGATTAGTCGTTGGCTGATCGCCGTTGCTGCTCCCCGATATTAAGGTGTATTGGGTGGAAGGGAATTATACACATCACATACATCCATGCCTATGGACAGATGTCTATAAATCAATTTATGAAACGCTGGTGCAGGAACTCTAACCCGTGACCTCCGTTTTCTAAGCCAACGACGTTGACTCCTCAATATAAGCCAACCGGGAAACCGACAAAACACATAATGAATACTAAATCAATCCTATGATAACTCGCACAAACTGTAAATAACGTTATACTCGTTTTTTATACGCGACTTAATGGCCCAATAAATTACGTTTCCATTGATACGATATTACGGTAGAATTAGGCACATTATACCCTTAAAATTTTATAATAGTTTTTTTTACCGTATATTCCCCCGTGACCTCCAGTAGCACGTGCCAGTCGCGTGTCGCATTACTCACGTCTCAAAAAGGATAAATTTATTTGTTTTTTGAAAATATTAATTGTTCCTGTATAAAAAAATAATCACCGTATTAATTACATTACACATGGATTGTAGTATTTTTTATGCGTTTAGTTAATAGTATACAAACATACCGGTATACAGAATAAATTACCCGATGATCTATGAATTACAAAAACAAAATTTTAAATTAAAGTTTTTTAGTTTTGAATCAAATCAATACGTCGATATTTGTTGTCTGTTTGACTGGACTATGTTTATCTAATGATTCTAATGACTGCATACATGCTATTAGAAGATTCACACAGTATGTGTATAGTTTCACAAGATATTGTCGATCCTGTAGCCGGGTAGTAAAAACTTCAACCGTCACGGGCGGTAGTTCTATCTATACGATAACAGTCGCCCAGAGGATCAAACCCCGTAACGATTAGATAGCTATCAACTATATTTTTTTAAATAGTGCTTAATCTTGATATTATAGAGTACTGCTCAGATAGTATTAATTACATCAATATACTACCATTATTCTGTTTATTTTCTTATCATACTAAATAAAAGTTTCTTAAAAATACGTTTAAGTAACAACTAGTGATACCAGCTGCTCGTATGTTCCCTCGTTTATTATTGTATTATCTTGTTACGATATACTATTGAAAATCGTTTTGAATAGACTTTTTAAATGCGTGTTTTTAATATGTTTGTTTACGAAGAAAATGATCTTGAATTTGTGAAAATCATTTCTGGCTCACCGCCAATGTTATATGAAGTTTATATTTTCTGTTTGTTTTTACTTTGCAAAACTTAAATAAAATGATTCACTCGCTTCCATTATTTATTATGTAATTATGGTTGTAAATTTGCGTATAAGAAAAAGGTTTTTATGCCTTTAAAGTCGGCAACAACATTAATCCCTGATCGACCATTATAAGTTGTCTGTTTAGAGAGGGCGCTGGTGTCACGAGAGTAATCTAGTCACCTGTCATGAAAGCCACACGATCTGCAGCGTTATTGATTGGTATTATCAATTCTTTATACTTTTTGCTGTCTTTGCAGAACTGTCGGACTTTTGGAATAATTCCCGCACGGTGTCACGAATTGCTTAAGAAACACTTGACATTTCCTATCGTATTTATTTCACAGTTTAACAGCTACAAACCCTAGATTGAATATTTTAGTTCCGACTTTCACCAACGGCCATAATATAAATGTAGATGAATAATAATATTGACATTGTTGTGTATTTCCAATTTAGAAAGCGTAACATAGATAACCTTAATTATTTGATATGGTAATTGATATAATCCTGATTGTAAAGGCATGAAGACGAAATAAAAGACATACACTATTTAAATGATCCATTTATTCATTTATATCAGCCATACTCAACCTTTTTTTCTTCCGGGCCGCAACATATTTATGGTATACTCCTTTTTTTTTTAGCTCACCGAGGAATTTGAAATCCACGATTTGTTATCTTTTTTTTCCAGATATCTCCGAAAGTCCTTCTTTTTTTAGCTCACGGCTTAGAGCTTACTGGTCCGCAGGTTGTGTATGGCTGATTTATATGGATTAATGATCGTCACCTTGAGTCATGTATAAATTAAAACAGGACATCGTTTCCATTGAAAAGTGACGCAAATATTTTCTGCAGCTTTTCTTATTAGTATTTAATATACATGGACTGATTTTAAGCCATTCACTCATTCAACTTTCAAAACGGGATTCTCCGATTTAAATAATTGTAATGATCGAATTGACATTTAGTTTTTAGAATTTCAGTATGGTGAAAACAACCTAAAGCATTGTGTCAAAATAATATTATAATATTTTTGTAGTGAAATCTACACTATAGAAACTACAATTGATAATTCTAATGTAAGTAAATATTTAGCTACTCGTGCGATATGAAATAATTGTTTTTTTTGCGTGTCGAAATAAAATATATCATTATTCTATTTGCGGGTGTTTTTTTTGTACTCCAAGTGAAAGCTTCTTAATGTTATACAGCAGTAAAGGAAGTTGTTAAATATTTACCGAAATAATATCCCGGGCATTGTTATCAAAATGTGATTTTTTATTTGCCGCATTTTCTAAAAACACAAGTACAGGAAACGTCCAAAACACAAACACATACATTGCGGTCGCCGCTAAACGTTTTTATATAAATATTTTTAGATGGTTTTTTTTTTCAACGCTGTGAGTATTCCGTTAATATAAATTTGCGAGAATTTCACACGTCGCTTTACATTCATTCGTGCGACATTGAAATTATATGGAAAAAATCTGGCATCCGTTTTTTCTTCTCCAAATTGCGATGCTATTGCTGGCATTCGAGAATTCGCGGCTCGGATTAAATTAAATGCCACATTGAGGACGACCGACACCAGAAGTAACATTTTTTTTTCTGAATTTTGTATGATTTGAGTTTTCTCTAATGCCGGTTTTTTTTTTTGCTCGTCGTTAGTGCGAAATGGAAGGCGACTGTAAAAAATAATCAGCCGTATACAATGTCTTCGGAAGCTCAAAAACAGACAAGGGAAAAAATAAATCTTTTATACAAAAAAAACTTGAACTATCCGTATCCTTCTTGGTCCGTATTAGAGGTCTGCACGGGCTCTTACCCGACTCGGCCCGTGGGCCGGGCTTTGGAATTTCGTATATAATCTGGGAAAAAATATAGCAAATCGAGGATTTCAAATTCCTCGGTGAGCTAAAAAAAAAAAGGACTTTCGGAGATAATCTGGGAAAAAGTATAGCAAATCGAAGATTTTAAATTCCTCGGCGAGCTAAAATAAGGAGTTTCGGGCTTCGGGTCGGGTTCGGGTAACAAGTGCGGTATTAGACTCGGGCCCGGGCCGGGCCTGAGTTTTTCGGGCTCGGACCGGGTAATTTTGATAAATTTTGGCCCGTGCAGACCTCTAGTCCGTATACTCATCAGTGGGAGCAGGCATAAATTTAGACAACACGTCAAATTGTGTAACAGTTTTTATACGATCCTCAGATTTTTTTGAATTTTTTCCAACGCATATAACAACGTTAGATGTCTCCTCGTGACGGTAATTGCCAAAAGAAATTTATAACATCCAATTTGGCTCCTTTGTCAATGACACATTAATATTGACAGTAAACATGCCTGCTTCGTTTTAAATCATATCATTATTTAGGACATGTCTCCAGTTTCATTTTACATTCAGAGATGAAAGCGTTTATGTGATATATTTTTTTTTTGACAAATCGTCCCCCTTTACGACTTTTATGAGTTTTTGACAAATGCAAGGAGTATTTTCCCTTCAAGAAATCGTATTCTGCAGGCGGGTCTGCCAGGCCGGCTCGTCACGCAAACGATCTTATTAACCGAGCGAGAATTCCTGTCGTATTAATTTCATCCTCGAGAGAAAACTTAAAAAATAATTATATTTAAAATAATAATTGACTCAAATTTGAATCACACAAGTTTCGTCACTAACGACCTGGGTGTCGGCATCTTCAGGCGTTCAAGTGCACGAATGAACTTGAACTGAAAACTTGTGTACATAATTTGAGCGATTCAAATTTAATATTGAAATTCCACCAAGCATTCTCAGTAGAAATCTTAAATTAATAATTGACTCGATCTTTTTCGTCCCGTATTTGAAGACCTATTTAAAATATAGTATTTCATTGCCATTACAGTAAATAATTCACTACGATTTGTCGATATAAAATGCTATGCACACCACATCAGTCGACAATGCTTGCCATGAGCGAAACCAGTCCTGAACTTTTTAAGTGAAGTGGAAATAAAATACAAAGGAATATGCATTATTGTGTTTGCCCTATGCGCGCATATCCAGCAACTAGATACATTATTTTCTTCACGTTGACACAGCCTCGTTATTAAATTTGAATCGTTCAAATTATGTACACTCACTCAAGTTTTGTCACTAACGTCAAGGGTTTCGCCTTTCGGCATATTCAGGCGTTAACAATGCGGACTTGAACTGACCTCGTTATGCTTAGATAAAAATATACATCGAAAGCCTCTCAGTATATAACTTTTCCGGTTCTAAGCTCAAGAAATGCGACCCCAATACCCACATATTCTTAAATATCTATTTTAATATGGGTGATACAATGTTTATAATTAAGGTACTCTTATATCATAGTTTTTTGGACCTTTTGTAAATTATATAAATACACGATAACGCGATGCGATAATGAGATAAGCGCCCGCTTATCAGCGACCGTTCGTAAGATAACTACGCGTGAACGCATCAGTTGCAAATACATATTTGCACTGAAATGACGTCTTTTTTACGCGCAACTTAAAATATGATTATTTATTAAAAAAACCACGGATTTTTATAAAAAAAATGTATGAGGAATGATGCAGAGAGATATTTTAAAGCCCTTAGACTATTTTTTTTGTTGATATTCATAAGAATAAGGCCAATAATGAGGAAACCACTGGGGTCCCTAAACGACCCCCATCGGCAGAGAAGTATTTTTCTAGTCTCCGAGCCGCGAGAGATAATCTTGTAGCGAATAATATGTTGATTTCATTATCACAATTTCATGTCGTAATTTATACGGTACTCAATTTGATGTAATTTTTTGGAAATCGATTCTTATTTTCATTATAGCTAAGATTGAAAGGTGCAACCCTGTACGTTCAAATAACCATTCGAAAATGACTGTATTTTTTATAAACTTTTTTTTGTTTCCGACTTCAGTATACAAATGTCTTTATGTTTTAGTCTCTACATTGATGAGCCTTGCAGGGATTTGCGTCAGTCATTATATTGCACGAAATACTCTGAATTAAAATCGTCGTTGGTTAATAAAATGTCGACTTCCTCAATTTGTTGATGTTCCATGAGCATCTTCGTTTACCGGCCGGGGCTTGTCGGTCGGTCCGCGAGCGCGTCGATTTACGTAACAGCTGATGATCGGTTCGCATGGTGTGCTATGGAGTATTTTGAACGCCTGCCAAATATGCGAATTAGAGGCGATACATGAAAATGTTTCAAAGGTTAATTTAGCCACTAGAGGTGTACCGTTATTCTATTATTGTTTATGCCCGCACCGTGTTTTTAGTTTACTGCATAACGAATGTTTTCTTGATAATTAATTTAATTGGGTTTGTGTGTTGAATTTTTTATAATACACAGTTGTAAACAAATCGGTTTATCGATTTCTGTTCGAAAGCATAGGTTTTTTTAATGTCTAAAACAATCCCTCCCACCATTACGATCCTTCGATAACCGGGCGTAGCCTTATACTTCTATCCCTACTTTTATTTTTATTCGATGAACTTCTTTTTTTTCCTTTCTGCATCACACCGAAGATTATATCTCCTCAATGATACAGTTAAGATATATTTTTATAACAATTTGATACGTAACAATACCCTTACTTAATACTTCTACCCCTACTACTCTCTTTGGAAAAGACAGGTTGAGCGACTGAGCAACAAACAGTTCTCGAAGAAAAAAATCTGCCAAGATACTTCCATTAGGAGGCCATCTGCTCCACATTGGAAGTGGACATGGATTTTAAAAAATGTTGTAAAAAACTTATATCCGATAGAAAATTTATCATGCTCATTCTTTTTTCTCAAAAGAGCATGTCTAAATTCTTCTACCTGGGCTATCATCAGCTCATTATTAGCTGTTACAATTTTTATCAAAGGTAAAACCATTAATATTTGAGATGTGGATACACGCTTAGACAAATTTGTAATGATACTTGTAAAGATATAGTTTTAACTGTACTCTTAAAAGACATTTTACAGTACAAAACTGTGTTTCGCACAGTGCGCGAAACATTCTTGCGCAGACTATGTATTTTTCAATTACTGTTCAACTAAAGATGTTTTCTCAATTCTTAAGCTGTTGAAAAGCTTGAACGTCATAGATACATCTCGCTAACGCTTGGGTAGTTAGAGTAGAAGTAAACGTTAATAATAGGTATGCTGTTTTATGATATTTTAAGTGTTCCGCGTTAAGTGTGCCCGTTTATTTTCGCTGTCGTCATTCTATTTTCTATCCCACTATATTAGCCTACTTCAAGTGGATGCGTCTACTTAACTTCTCGTGTCAATGATGACAAGAGGATACTCACTTTTTTTTCGTAAAATAATGAATGCCCGTCGTTCGTGAATGATGTATTTATTAAGTGAGAATTTTTCGCTTAGAAGATTGATTCCATCTTGATACTTAAATAAACACCACTTGGAGCTTTTTTATTTACACTATTTCCGCTCGCGATGAAGAAAAAGACGAGGTGTGATTAGTTTGAGGCAGGATTTGTTAACCCTGTGCCCTAACAAAGTATGCAATAGTAAAAACGAATAATTATATTATTGTAACTTTTTATTGTAATTTATTTATTTTTATTTTGTTCAATAAATTTATGATTTACCAATTAATTGTAATAATATAGTAATAATTTGGTAATTGTAGAATATATTACTGAAATCGTATTTTTTTAGAAATCCAGCGCGCGTCCGTCACCTAGTGATCAAATGCGCGCGTTACCGCAGAAAGATTAAGAACCCATGGGTTAAAGTATTGCGCGGTCGACGGTTGATAGAATTGTCCAACGTAATTTGTGAAGGAATAATGCCATTACAAGGAAGAAGGCAGGACCTCGCGAAAATTGTAGAATTGAGTTATGAAAGTCGTCTGACAGATAATTTTGAAAGATTTACATGCTGTTCACTTTAAACGCAGAATAAGCTCTAAGGTACTGTCAAAAATCTTTGTTAAACAAAATGGTCAAAATGAACTAGCTTTCTCAGCAAGAAAGGCAATCTATCTACCTACTTATTGCTGTTTTTGCTGGTTAGCTATGAATTTTATGCGTTTCCTCAAATGTTTTATTTGTCAAGAGTCAGTTACTGACGTAAAGATAAATGGATGAGACTACACAGGTGAACACCGAAGCCAATGGCATTAACTACTCGGCCAGAAAAATGAATGATTTCATCAAAATCTTAATGCCCATATATCGTATTTACAAATTACTTCACGTAACATATCGCTACCCTAAGGCCAACAGTGGGAAAAGTCTAAAATACCAATTTGAGATAATTGAACTTTGAGGTTTATGTTGTACTTTTTAAATAGTGAATTATAGATTTATTTAGTTTCTTTTACGCTATAATTGTAGGTTTACTTTTGTATACTTATCATCTGTATCTAGTTATTTTACTAATCTCGCTAATGCCCTGAAGTTACAGGGCTATATCATTAATTGAAAATGTAAAATCGGACATTTTTTTTTTAAATTAAAATGTTTCAGTGTTTCATTATAAAGTTTTACCTTTCAGCAATCGATTGTGCATACTTTTTTACTCTTGGTTTGTGGTAGCAATATGCGAAATTTATGCTTTGCATAGAGTTATTTTCGTATCTCGTTTGAAATGGCTCATCTAATATACTATGCAAAGTCAAAGCCGGTACTCTATCAAATTATATTAGATTTATATTCTCTTAATTCCAATCGCGTGCCAGGAACTAACATACAAATTGAATAATACATTCATGTACGTATGTCGCACGACTAGCATGTCACAGCCTATTATTGCCAAGGACGTCAATGCAATTACGGACGGATAAGTTTGTCCCCGTGGATTTCAATGTTAGATAATCTTGCTAAGATTCATTACATATCTGTATATGTGTATAATACGGCTTAAAGCATTGATTGAGTCAATTAATCCATTTAATTCTGTTTATTTTTGCCTAGAAACAATATATAAAATGAACAGATCGGCAACTTTAAAACTATATATTCTGTTTTATTTTTCTAGTCATTTCACATTTATTATTTTTCATACTTATATTATATTATGACACAGAATAGGATACAACATAGCAGTGTGTCGCATAGTATATTCAACATAATATGGCATTATAGCGGGGTAATCCTTATCATTCGCGTATTTTTCTATCAATGTTTTTAAGCATTGAAAGAATGCTTATCCAATATCCTTCTTATTTTAATCAAATTGTTCACCATTATTTATTTATATTAATTGCTGTCATTTTCTGCCATGTTTATCTAATTGTCAAACTAGAAACGTGTTTCAAAACCTTAATTTATAGCATGTCTAAACATTAAATCCTCGAGTGTTAATAAAAGTATTTGTATCTCACTTGATACGTCGAAAGAAATACGATAATAGCATCGGCTGTATACATTCCCAAGTCAAATGCGATGGACTTAATCACCTCCAGCTCTTCCTATGGTATTTTTGTTGTCTTTTTCTGATGATCTTTAAGCCAAAGTTTCTCAACCGGGCGCTGGCGGAGCGCCAAAATTCGCCGTCGATAAATAACGAATCAGAAGCTGGTCGGGACGATTACGGCCGCGTTATGTTCGGATTTATGTTAGTTTAAGGCTTAAGATAGGCCCTTTGTTGATTCGATCAGGAAACGAGCGCCGTTCGACGACGGTTATGACATCTGGGATATGGCTTTGTCACTATGATTGAGTTTAAATATTTTCTGAAAGTGAATATAAAATTCATTCACTTGCGAAGTTTGATTTTAAACCATTCTATGTATATATAACTTAAAGAATTTGTCGTGCTTTCGTCTACTGAACGGTTACGATCATCAAATGCTTAGCATTTTCAACTGATAATAATGCTCGATTGCTTAGCAAAATCGATCCATGTGATATCGATTTTTGTAACAAAAAAATATTTTTTTTCTTATATAAATTAGAAGTTAACTCATAAAAAAATAAACATGTTTCACAATAAGTAATCATGTTTATTTTTTATTTAAATGTATTTTTATCAATTTACCGCCGAATGCATCGAAAACAAAATTTATACGTCATATATTTTAATCGAACCGTCTTTTCTTTTAATACATAGGTTCCCATCCTTTTTCGGTTGGCGACCCCTTTTTATAAAAGCCATGTGACTAGGCGACCTCCTTCGAGAAATTTGAAATTCTTGATTTGCTATACTTTTCCCCCGGATTGTCTCCGAGACTCCTTTTTTTTTTTAGTTCACCGAGGAATTTTAAATCCTCGATTTGTTGTTCAAATCCAAATTCGAAAAACCCTTCGCGACCCCCAGGTTGGGAACCCGTGCTTTAATACATTGTTTTCTCGAAAAAATATTTTAGTGACGAATTACTTTGTACGTACTCTATTGCCGTTTTAACTTTTCGTCTAAGAAAATAACGCTGTTAACATTATCACATTATTAAATCGTTCAGATTATACTATAACACCTATACTGAGATTGAACGTTCATCGTCAGTAGTCGTTAGGCGCTTCTTTTCCATAATCAGCTTTCAGCTAACAGTGATCTAATTAATGTTTCCTGATTGCGTACATTGCGGCCTTTCGAGACCAGATATTTTGATCCATATGCTTTTCGTATAAAAAAATAATAATATTTTGAAGTGACCAAACCTACGGGAGCATTAATATAAATATTAATTGAATGCAATCTTTTATTAAAATTACAGCATACACCTTTATTAATTTTGTATTGGTTATTCGTGTTCCGGGTTCCATCTCCACTGGATTCGATTAAGTTATCTACTTAATTATTTTTTTCCAATGCTGTTTATCGATGCCAAATCGGCGATTTGTATTCGAGTGCCGTATTCCTTGAATTCATTTCATCTCGGCGGCATTAGCAAAGATGTCTCGGTAAACAGATTACCAGCGAGAAGTTTTTGAAGCACTGAGGATTTATTTAACGGCGATTGGGGCTGAGGGGTGTTTTATAAATGAATGCAAACAAGATTTATTATAATTCTTTGGAACAACTTATATATAGCCGTGAATAATTATATTAGCATTTGGGAAAATATGACTTTGTTAACGCGAGCTGTTTTCTCTTGGAAATCCGCTTAGATAAATTGTCATTGGTGTTGTTTTGAACAATTTTCGCGTAAGCTGAAAATAAGTAACGTGTAAGCGTGATTTAAAAACTTTACAGTAGTAGTGACTGTTTTTCACCATTTCGAACGACTTAGAAGCAGTGTTTTTTTTTTTTTTTTTTAAGAAAAAGTCGAGCATTTTACTGAAAGTTTTTTTTAATCCATGTACGTTCCCAATTTGGAGCATGTGGCTTCCTAATGGAGATATCTCATCAGAACTTTTTTTACCAAAACTTTTTGTTAATAGACCTTTTTTTAAACAAAGTAAAGATAGAAAGGCGGGACTAGAACAGGACTAGTATTTGAATTGGAAGGGTGTGAGAGAATTTAGATATCACAAACACTCACGCCATCGAACTAAACCTGTATCCAAACCTCTGCGTTTATAGAATGAAGAATATTACTCTTTTGTTTACATTAAGTTCTTTGAGATTTATTTCACTTTTAAACACATTGAACGATTGATTTTCTTATCAATATTATGGGGCTCCTATTTTTCGCTGTTATATATATTTATAATCATCTTTTTTTCTCCGCTAAAAAAATCAAAAGTGCTTGAGAAAATATAACCCTTTTCACGTAAAATCTATTTAATTGTTCCTGGAAATAGTTCAGAAAACCCTGGTCTTGTCAGTCTGAATTGCCGTGTCCAGTTTTAAAGCGAACTTTTAGTTGCAAAATCGGCTGGAATTCGAACTCGAAGTTTGTCTTGGAAGAAAATACATAGTATCGATTGTTAAGTGGCTGTACTGGCAAATATGTGCTTACTACATACAATTTGCTACTCGTTAATTATACGGGTGCCAGTTGTTCTGCGTACTTACTTTAAACGGCTGTAACATTATTTCCGAGCTTTTTAATGTTTTCATCGTGTTAATCACCGACGCCCATATTCTTTCTGCAATTAGCACCATCGTGCGATGTAATATATGTCTCAACTTTCTCAGCTAGCAAAAGTGTAAAGGCGAAAAAGAAAATATCGCACAATCGTGCTAATGGCGGTGAGAATAACGCCGCAGATGGGAAATATTATTAATTTGATTTGCTTACTTATTTCATGCATATTTGCAGCGCAATCGCTGCGTTAGTTTATTCATTATAGCCATGTGTACCACTCGCTCCTTGTGTGAAAATATAATGGTTTTCTTATTAGTTAATCTTAGTTTAAATTAACTTATTTATTATACTAGCGAGTACCCGACATGCGTTGCAAATGCCACTCAAAGAAGAAAGTGTTTGTGTTTTAATTTTGTTTATTAAAGTTCTTTAAGATACGCATATTCAAATTTAACGTATTGGCAGCCCACCGCTGGTGTATAATCCTTCGCGAGCGTCCGCTCGACAACTCACCAAAATTGTATCGCAATCGGGGATGAGCGGTGTAGGAACGCATAAGGGACAAACAAACAAACAAACATTAATTTTTATACATATAGTTCATATGTGCTAACACGATTTTTAAATTCTGTTATTACAATTTATACTTAAAAGCATCAGTAATTATTAAATGAATGTAAGAAATGTATCCTCGAAAAATTGACGGCTAGATTTGTAACATTTTTTTGCTTTTGAAACACCATATAAGTACATACAATTTAAATATGTATAAACTTTACTTCTGTCTATTTTGGACTATCAGTGCCTGCATTCAATGTATTAATTTGATATTGAAGTTCCATCAAGTACCCTCCGTTTGCCGAAATTAATATCATGCAATGTATTATTAGACATCGGCAATGTAATAAAATTACATACATATACAGTAAGCCGATAACGCATGAATAATTTTTGCATATTAAAGACAGTGTATGATCTACTAATCTGGCTCCTAAATTAGTTCTGCTCTTGTTGATCAATATCAATCACAGTCTGTGTTAAACTAAAAATATTAATTAAAATAATATTTTGTCTAATCACGGGCGAGACCGTAATCAAAAATCATTTTTGATTTTCCGTTACTCTTTCAAATAAAAAATCGCGAACCGCCTGGGGCCAGTGTACGATGAAAAAAAACGTAATATGACAGGAAAATCGCGGACTATTTTCTGTCACCTTTTCCCGTGATTCATAAAACGCCGACAAGATTGATTGACTCTATTTTCAAGACATTTTTTTTATGTGTATTTATAAATAGACCTCCATAGAAATTCTATTTTTATAAAGTCTACCAAAACGCTCGTTCGTAAATAATAAAAAAATAGTGTATTCGATATCGAGGCGGCGTCATCCCGTAATCACGATAAGTGTATTCAGACATATTGCGGCCCACCCCCGCTTAGAAATTGTTTGTGAAAACTTGCGTCTTCACTTCAACCCCCATTGTTGGGATTCTTCTCCTTTTGGCACTGCTCTAGTGCTCGTGATTTATTACTGTTTTCGCGTACGCATACTTAATACTGAACAGGGGTCGCCGCAGCCGGTTTTCGAAGAAATATACTCAAGCATGATACTTACAACTTTCGTATTATATATTAACAATCTTCGGATAGTTTCTCAAAATAAACCAGTCTCGTTGGACGATTGTGGACTGTAGAGCATACAGATTCTAAGAATCTTATATTTCATACGCAATATTAAAACTTTACATTTTTATTTTGGTGTTAATCGTATTTTTTTTCCATCTGACTCAGTATTATTAACCTAGTACACCTCTGTTAAAAGTAATTTAAAAAAAACTGGTAGGCTTCTTAGTATTATTCATATTTGGGGGGCAGTCCTCAAAGCTGAGTGGGAGATGGCATTATAAATCGCCTCTGGTTATAATTTATTTGCGTTAGTGTATCTGAGTTCTTCTACATTGAAATCGGTTTAATATAAATTGGTTCTTATTCTCGGCAATCACTTCATGGCAATGATGAATACGACAATAAGTGTAATTTTGAATTTTCGATTAAACTTTGGGACTTAAACGATGATTTCTTATAACGATTAGGCGAAGAAGTACTGAGTTTAAGGTATATAAATTAATTTTATCATTCCACTGGTGAATTTGTTTTGTTTAGTACAACATCCATCTATAAACATCATACAATTCATCATGAAACTGGTCATATATTCAATGTGTATCCTAACATTGCGTCATCATTTTCGCCCATGTCTGAGAATGTCATACAATATAAAGCCACTTAATAATGTTAATGCAGTAGCTAATATTGACAGATTTTAAAAAAATCTGTAATTTTATTAGTAATGTCGAGATTATATGATAGATATTCGAATAAAATAAATATTAGAACTCGACTACCAGAGAATGTGAACCACTCTATTTTGACCTATTTACAGGCTCTATAAAAAAGGCAGTGTGGAATCTGTCGGGATTTTCGCTTCAATACTTGCGTAAAAACAGAAAACTCGTTCTTCGAATTTAATATTATAACTCAATTTATTTTCATCAAATCTTGTTGTGCAGAAGTTCGTTGACTTATAATATTATGTTTAGTACTGGTGAGGCCCGATATGGCACGCTTTTTAAATAATTAATATTGTAGGGATGTTTGTTTTTTTTATATACCCTCGATCTATTTACAATCAAAGAAATAACATACTATCGAAGCATGCAGTTGTCGTGGTTGTTCTCTGACTAGATAGTCCGCTCCCCCTTCGTGGCGCCACTGTGCGCACATAACTGTACGACCCTCACCTAAATACGGTTCTGTGAACAGGAGCTCATGAATTAACATCAGCGTATCGTATTTCGCACTGCGAAAAAATGGTAATCCATCAAGGTGTGTGATACCACCGCTTCATGCTTCTGATACATTTATAGTAAATAGTTTATATTTAATAATATAACGTTATATAATAACATCACATCGCCGTCGCTGGTTGCAATTTTCGTCTTAGTTGTTGTGTACATTTTACTAAAACAGTAGATTTTAGGATTTGTATATATTTTTAAATATACATAATGCAGCAAGAAGTGACAGTGTCTACTTACAAGTGAATATTATATTGGTAATACTTACGCAATAATGCGAAAAAGAAGTTTTTAGGAATCCTTAAAAATACTTCATTAAATACAATTAAATGTAAACCCATCATACTAGCTGTAGCAAATCGTAAGCACATATAAAATAGTTGTGTATATATATATATACAGCGGAACTTTTTTAATGTGTATAAAGATTTAGACATTTATTTTACCATGTTACCTTCCTAAGTGGAGCATATCGCCGCCGCGCGGCACTTCCATATTTTACTGTCTTTCGCCCATTGCTTTACTTCCTCCCATAATATGCCAGCATCCCTCAGTTCCGCCGAGTACATATCCTATGTATAGTACCCGACGATCGTTCAGGACGCCGGAATCTCATCGGCAGGATTAAAGCTTTCCGGAGGCATCCGCAGCACGTGACTCAGCCAGGTCCAACGTCTCTCCTTGAAAAGCTGTCGTGACGGAGCGCTGTCTTGTACGTTACCTAATCTCCGAGTTCCTCACGAAATCAGACCACGTCATCCCCATAATCCGATTTCTTTGGACGGTCTTTAATACGCATTACCGTTTTGTATTAGCTTTTAACGGTTGGTATAAGACAATTGCGTATACGTTCTCTGTTGTCATATTTTACCTGTCAAACATTTCCATTCACTGCTTAGACTGTTATTCTTATCGAATTGATTCGACATCGTACATGTCCGCTCAATGTGGAGCATATGACCTCCTAATGGAGGTATCTCAACAGAAGTTTTTTTACGAGAACTGTTTGTTACTCCGTCGCTCAACCTTCCTGTTTTCAAAGAGAAGTAGTAAGGCTAGAATGGTAAAGCTAGGACAGAACTATTGATTAACTGATCGTTCTCGCTACGCCCAGTTATTGAAGGATCGGAAGGGTGGGAGAGATTTTTTAGACGTCACAAACACCAATACCTCCAGAAATCGAAAATTGATCGAAAAAAAATGCTGTTCGTATTGCTGTGCGAACCCGTGAGATATGGAACGGAAGCCCACAACGCTAACCGCTGCGCTATAGGGCCCGTATATTATTACTATATGAAAACAATATTGAACATGATCGCAGTTTATACACTTCTGTTATTTATACCAACCTCTGAAAGTTAAAGCAATACTATTTCAGACCACTTTAAATCATCATGGGAATACCCCCGATACGCTGATAATTTTTAATTTAGATGGAGTAGTGGAGAATTAAAAATATTGTCAATTTCTTAGGAACGTGTATGCCCTTGGATAAACAAAAAACACGTGATATATTGGTGATCATATAAAACTAGTATCATACATAGGTTCTTAATGTACCGTGTCTAAAAGTATATTTTATAAGGAAAATCAGATTGTTTTTTCCCATTGCAGAGATGTTTTCTTGTGGCTTTTTCTTTTGCCAATAAATCAGACGATGAGCCATTATTCTCTCGAGCCCATTGTTTTGTGGCGGCGTATCTGTGGGCACATCCTTGGCAAGAAAAATAGCATTACCCATAAGAGAGTACGGATTATTCTATCCAATAAATTACAGCTTACAAAAACATAGAAAAAAATACTAGTTGATTATTGTTATTATTAATATTGCAAGACAAAGGTATGCGAAGGTCAAAGGGCACGACGACGCAATTAAACGAATCGTACCAACCAACCCCCCACCCTTAACCGCATAGAGTGAGTATAATTATTTTCGAAAACAGGATTTATTTTATTCAACGGCATAATTTCGCGTCCCTTTTTGAAAAAAAAAAATACCGACCGCATTGTGATCTTTTGTATGCGTCAGTTGTTAGGAACCGTTGGGGCAGGGACGGCGAACCTACGGCACTCGTGCCCGAGGTGGCACGCGAACGATTTCTAAGATTTAAAAAAAATATGTTTATGTTAAAAAAAAAAAAATTGGATTAAATAATCCGTGAATTATTTTATATTTATTCCGTTTTATTAGTTTTCAAATGTTTCCCATGATAAACAACAAGTTTTATTTTTTCTATTTTGTTTAAAAAAAATACTGTTTGGGCACGCCACACAGTCGAGAAATAATATTTGAGGATTTTTGGCACGCGGACCTAAAAAAGTTCGCCATCCCTGCGTTGGGGAGTTGTGGCACATGAATTTCAATAGTATTCTAAGAATAGTTGAACCCCTGAGAGGTGAAGTTAGCTAAGTGGCATTTTAAGAAAAGATGCGTTAGGTACGTTTCAATATTCTACATGTCTTAGAGTAGGTATCACAAAAGTGAAATGAGCTCAATGAATACACATCGCAAGAATGCTATCTTTTTCAAAAAATCATAATAATAAATAAATCGGAAGATTGAACATTTATTTAATTTAATAATAATAAAATAAATGTTCAATCTTCCAAAACACCAAGTAAAGACGTGTTTTTTCTTTTAAGTTCTATAGAAAAGTTTGACTATTTTACTACACTTCTTGGGGGCTCAACTGTGAAATAGCGTGAATGTACTTAAGATAATATACACTTAAGTTATTGATTGAATTGGCATATTACATGGTAGATATCCATTGCTGTAATGAGGTAAACATACTTAAGTATTTGGTTCTATATTTTTTTTATAAAATGAGTTTATAGCTATTTCAACGTGCGTCATCTTCAGAACTGGTTCTGACAGTTTTTCCCACTTTTAAGTTGCTCACTGTCATTACTTGTTGGATGGGCACTATTTAAAAAAAAAATACCAGCGAAACTAATTCTGATCGTATTTAATAAATGTGGAATTACTATGTACAAAAGAGTGTTTTATTTTTTGAGTAGTTATTATTGTTGAAGTAATCGATTCTGATCTTTACAACGTGTTGACCAATTCATTCAGTTTTGTTTATCACGAGCATCATAAACTGATTAAAACTATAAATAACCCTCTATCGATTTAAATTAATATCAGTTGATTATGCTTATGATGACGGAATCAAGTCCTGATCATACAATATAATGTGAAATCAATATCTAAATTGATTTATTTTATAATACAATAGTTAAATACAGTCAATAAGTTTATTCCATTATATCACACACTCATTTATCACGGAATAATGATCATTAAAAAATACATATAAGTACAAACTTGAAAATTTGTTTCGTTTGAAAGTTTTCGCGTATCACTGTCTAATAATATATTTTTTTCTTCAAACAAAGATTTTTCGATGAAAGGGCAGCGGGTGTGAGAACACTCAAAATGAAAAAAAAAACGTTCCAAGGAAATGTTTTTCTCGTGTAATCCGAATAAAGGTATAATAAAAATTATAATTACGTCGGCAAATTCGGGGATAAATTGAGCAGTGGAAATAATGAAAAACGTTTTTCATTTTTAATTAATGCTGTTGTGTAGAATGTTTATCATATTAAATTGCTCTTATTTTTTATATATAATTAAATTTTAATAAGTTCTCTGTTTCATTAACTTTACGGTACATCTAATCGAAATAATTATAAATGATTTATACAATGTTAATTAATTTACGTATTGTATCGTAAGTCGGTGTGGAGCGATCGAAATTCTCGACAAAAACATTACACAAAGGAAAAGGTAGAAATTTTAATTTTCTTTGAGTAAGAAGAACTCCTAAATCCGCATTATTGTTTTTTTTTTATATTTTGTTTGTACATAATGATGAAAGCAAAAAAAACATTTTTCTATAATCGCAATGATAATTGTTGAGTATTTTTTTTTCTGTTTGATATCTTTATTTGTAATGTTTTGCAGTACATTTAAAAATGTACGCTTCAATGTATCATTTCAATCATATCTTCTGTATACATGATTATTATAACTATATAAATTTATTTGCAATTATCTGCGCTTGCGCACGATGCGAAGACAGAGAGAGTGTTTGAGCGTTACGCGACTATTCACAGGCGGAACTGACATTTTTTGTGTTTAACTTTTATGTATAAATACATATTAATCGTGTATAAGTATGTTACAATCCCTTAATTGTTGAATGTACTTGAAATTAAGAAGTGGGAAGAAGCTTATCGTTTCCCCGGACATAATAGATGAACTCTGAAGAGAAACGTAAAGAAGAGAACTTTTATTAATTGCTTAGGCGACAATGTTATTATTTCTTTATGGTTTTATGTATTACAACTAACTACCGAATCGATCTAAAATATTATTTGTATTTATCTCTAATATGTCAGAATTCCATTTAACATTGGCGGATTTGTAATTGATATATTTTCAGCGTAAAATTCTCACGGTGAATTTTCCATAACTAACCAACGTCCGAAAAAGCAACAGTCGACTTTTGAAAAATGCATTTCAGTATTGCAACGATACTAATTTAATATTTCTTACAGGTTATTAATTTTTGATATTCGACAAAATCAGCCGAATTAAAAAGTGCATACATTTATTCAACGAGGACGCAGTGCTTATTTTTTTATTATTTACAAATGAACCTTAATAATAGTGAATCATTCGCTAGCCCAGAAAGATCGTCAAAAAGACAAAACAAGTGTACGAGTTTGTTGCCCGCATCAAGACACGGAATGCGTTCCTCAAGGCGATCTTTTTTTGTTTTTGCGTTCAAATATACTTAATTCGTACATACGGATATTTTGCCAATGTTTATAAAGTGAGCGAGGGTGAGAATTTCAACAGACATGCATTATCAAAGAAAGTTTAGTACTCATCAACTACAGTGAAAAAAGCTCTCAGGCAATTTAAAAGAGCTTTTTAAAATCCATTAAGTGCTTCGGAAAAGAGCTTCATTAAAATAAAAAGTGAAAGAAGAACAAAATATTATACCGATAAGAAGCTTTTAAATGACAATAAAATCTATTTTTAATAACTCAAAAGGGACGAAACATTTTCTTATATCAAACGAAAAAGATGTAGGAAATAAAAACAAATAGTAAAAATATTAAAATAATAATTTTAATCTAGAACTGTTTTGTGAAACTGCTAACTTTACATTATAAAGAACACTTTGCATTTTTGAAAAAAAAACGTTAGTGTTGTAAAAAGTGTTGTTTTTTAGTGTTTTCAAAGTTTTGTGTAGACCAGAAATACGTCGTTAAAGATGTTTATAAAAGCGATGCAGCAGCAGGCCCAAGACAGGGAGCGGCGGTCTTCAGTGTCCGGTTGGTTCAATTCGTTAAGGAGGGGTGCGAAAGGACGCCGGAAAGATTCCGTTCCCGCCGCTCCGCCTCCTGCCGTTCCAATTTACGGATCCCTTGGACGGAGGCGAGGAGGTCCAGCGGCGGCGCCGGCGAAGGCTCGATCGGCATGGGACTTAACGAGCGTCTCCAGACTGGTTTGTCAACTTTGAATACCGTTTTATATCTCGGCGTATTTTATCAACGTTTCGGCCAGCGAATGAAAATTTATTACAGCTGAAAAGTTGAAAGTGATCACTCTTTGAGCGTAAGCGGTTATTGTCACCGTCATATAGTGGAAAACTGACAATTACCAGAAAGCAAATTCTATGTTTAAAAAAAATGATCACTGCATTATACATGTAATTAATTACCTTAGTTATTTTACAAAAAATTATGGTTTATTCTATCAATTATCTATTACTGGAAAGGTAAGGTTTTAAAATGCTACACTTCTTTTGTACTTAAGACCGGTTTCACTTATTAGAAGGATTTAAAATTTAAACATCATTTGATAATGCATATGATTAGCGAAACCGGAAAACGTAGGAATTAGTACAAGAAAGTGTTTTTTTCTCTATAAGTTTTTTTACTTGAGGCATTTCATTGTAGCAAGTTTAATAAAAATATGAGGAGAAAATGAATACTTTTTCAAAACGCAATTAACTCTTTTACGCTGTATGTATTTAAATTTAAATAAATTTCGTTAGTGGCGTCGTTATTAAATGCACAATTTTTATGAACTACGGTTATTAATCTTATTCGGGTATTTTTCATCTCGCATTGAAATCTTGCTTTTGAGCGACTCACTTATCCAATTTCTCATCCTCGTGCTCCAGTATGTATAAATTATTAAATCCTCGTGATACATCAAAAAAGATCTTCGTATTCTTACTTTCCGCTGTGGATATAAAGACGCAGACATTTTATGGTCCACAAATCGTCACAAATTATGTAACGCTGTTACATAAGACGGAAATGAAAATCTCTAGTGGCCCATAAAGCCAAAAGAGTGACGATGATTATTTCGGAGTATTTCTAGAGGTGCTTTGTCCGTTTTTATTTTCACCCAATGTTTTTTTATTATCATCGGGAGAAACGGGATGAAATGGGACATTTCGTTAGACTCCGTCAACCAGTCGTAGTTTATATTGCATTATAGTTTTGCTGTATTCGCTTCCTGTGAAATGAATTCAGTGCAATTTTTTTTACAAAATGCTACCCACAAATTTATATAAAACAACGGCTAACTCTCATCCCATCTTACCTGATAAGGTAGTTCTGATGATGGCGTAAGCCGAAATAGCTATCAACTAATAAATATAAGTAAAAAATATCAATTTATTTTAGTTCTGTAATTTTATTTTATCTTTTATATATATGAGCCCTCGAGAGGTGAAGTGAGCCAACTAGTTTTTTTCATAAATAACACATGTCTGACTTCACCTCTAATGGTCCCATTATGTAGTTGATAGCTATTTCGGCAGAACGCCCTAATCAGAACTATGTTTAAACTTGGATTGACCTTCTGGCTTAGAATAGATACACTAGGTATATATTAATATATTATAACATCTCATCTTATATTGAAAAAAAAACACTATGTATTAGATGTAGTAGCATAAAATTGGCTTTCTGTTTTTTCCCGGAAATTTAGAATATGTGAGATTATTAAGTTGTATAGTAAAATAGTAGTAAAAAAAATAATAATCGTAAAATTAAATTACATATATCTTGATCTTATTATAATAGAGTTCTACCAAGTAAATACCAATTCAATCAATTATAATCTAACGCAACTTATTCGGTTTACCTTATTAATGCCAATTTGAATGTTTTTTTTTATTCTGTATTTTTTACACCGCTTTAAATAATATATATATATAAATTCTCTATGCTTGCAATCAAAAAATATTTCTTAAATACTACTCGACACACAAATAATTTTTAATATTATCAAACATATTGAGATTGAACTTGTGTACGCCTGAAATCAATTATCTATTATTCTATAATGCAAAGTTCATCCGGTGAATGGGTGCATTTCGCGTGTGCACATTAGAGGTCTGCATGGGCCCGGGCCTGGCCCTCGGGTTCGGGCGGGTAAGCGCAATTGAGATTCGGGCCCGGGTAAGGAATTTATTTTTTCAGAAAAATATTACAGACTGAGAATGTACATAGTTTGAACGATTCAAATTTAATATTGAAATTCCACCAAGTACCTTCAGTCGAAATCTTAAATTATTACAGACTATGTTCGTGTCATAAGACTCGTAAGTCACCAATGATGATTTTGATTATTACCAGTTCTATAAAGAATCGTAAATTGTTGTAAATTTGTAAAGAAAAACGAGTTTTTTTCTGTCTGAAAAGTATAAATCTGGACTTCGGGTCGGGTTCGGGTAACAAGTGTAGTATTAGACTCGGGGTCGGACCTGAGTCTTTCGGGCTCGCACTGAGTAATTTTGTGAAATTTTGGCCCGTGCAGACCTCTAGTGCACATCAACATAAATATTATTAAATTTCAACGGCACCGCCTGTCAAACAACGAAAACTTTGATCTGATGATCGTTTGAAATGAACTATAAACTTCTACTAGAGATGCGAAACTGTCGAGTATTGAGTTCTGGTATAATTTGGCCTCAATTATCTGTACCAAAATGTTTTATTCTTTCAATTCAATATATTCACAAATTGTAAATTCTTTAAGTAAAGATTTTCTTTATTATTATTTAATATTAATTAGGCGTTTAGTATCAAACACGACCATGTCATATTTTTGCTGGTGTACATTTTTTTATCAACTCCGCTAGATAATTTTAACATGTACATACGGTTATATACATTTTTCAGTTTATGAATCGTACTAAAATTAATAAAACTTAAAACAATTATTTTACTATCAAAATTTAAAGCCATTTTGGTATCATACCTACCAGCCAAAACATTGAGTCAATCAAATCACAGAATTTGAATTAGCTAATTGAGTGTCAATCAATATTTTGTATTGAATTTAAACGCTTAAATTCTTGAAAAATTATGTAAACCTGTCCGTGTTTGATACTAGACGATTCATATATGATATTCCGCTGGTTGTGTAGAACTATGTGTGATACGTGTTTCGTCTCGTATTTTTGAAGCATATACCGATTCGGTAGTTACTCGCACTTCAATTATTCAGGTACCACAAAGTTAAAGTTTTTAAACATCACTTGGTGCATCGTGAATGTTTTGTTTCCTTTCTATTGCAGAGTTCTAAAAGGCAAAGCAATGAACTCTGAATTCCTTTCGAATAATTATTTAGGTTCGTTGCATTGAAAATTCGATTCGATTCAACAATATTCAATACACTACAGTACTGGAAACAGCGATTCGTGTTTGTGTAATTTTTTGCTGAAAGCCACAGCAGAATAATAGTGGAACTATAAAATTGCATTATATGCATCGATTTATGTGCACTTAAATCTTACACAATAAGACATTTGCAAGATGAACTCAAGCAATGCTATTTATTTCGCATGAAACTGGTTGTGCCGTTCTGTTATTTAATGTTTTTGAGTTGAGAAATAGTCTAAATTAATCTCTTTTAAAAGGCTAGAAATAGTAATAATACTTGGAATTTTGAACATCCTCTCCAAATCGGTTTTAATAAATAACCTTTAAGCTGAATGTCATTATAAAGGCAGCGCTTTTTTACAAACCATGTCGTGGATAATTCTCAGATTTTAAATTATTACAGTACGAAAGAATATATATATGTAGGTGCAAGTCGCCTTATCGTTGAGCTGACGCATCGATAATGACCATGGACAAAGGATAAGCAATAATATCAGAATATAACTAGTTATTTGCAAACCACTCTGTTAATGTCCGTTTGCAGGACCTGATACATGCATTTGGAAAATATTTTTTATACATTTATTTATACGCGTAAGTGACAGATTCGGAATTCTACGGTTGACCCCACAACCCAGTGGAGCAAAGCCTTAAAAGGTTTCCATTCAGTAACGGCATCGAAAAGAATGAGCGCAATAACAGAATTGTCATGTGTTATTAATTTAAGCTTTCAAAAACTTCAAGTTCAAGAGGACCAAGTACAACTCGTAAATTGATATCTGCGTTTAAAACTATTCGAAAATCTTATTTGGTTGCTTTATTGTTTTATTTTTTTCATATAATGCCTTTCCACCAAGAATGGACACATTAAAAGATTAAACATTCATAGGGCTGCAGTTAATTCATCACATGTTTGCCACCGCCGATAATTTATAATAACACAAGAGTATTAAATTCTTGCGTTACATAATTATTGGATGTGTGTTAATTTTTTATCCAGCTCAAAACACGTCGGTGGCTAACTCTCGACATTTTGTTTACACTCTGCGTATTTTTAACACGTCAATTTGCTGCCGAAGTGCCGATGACTGGCTTCGTAATCGAATTAAAAACTTTACGGCAAACACCCAACGAAAATACAAAAACGCCTACCTATCATCATCCATGTTATTGAGAAATAAATAACACAAGCGTATAGGTCGTCCGATCTGCGAAACTGGCTGTGCATCGTCGAATTTATTTTTGTGTCTATTATATTATTCCAGGTATGAATTTATCATGACATCACCCGCCACGGTCTGTACAAATATTATGTCATATTGACAAGACTGGATGGTTCATCTGGCAAACGCAATGAAAATCAATTTCGTACATGTTTTTCTCTAACGAAACGTGCGCCGGATTTTATCAATATTACAAAAATAATCTCGTATTTTATTTTAGCGTGGCCCGTCTCGTATTTTAACGTATGGCCTCTTTATTTTTAGGTTTAATTACAATATGGAATATACATAAACCAATTCAGCAGTATATCTTGGAAACACTGAACGTGTCCACTGTTTTTTTAAAATGTTATTTATAGTCATTCCAATTGTCTCTAAACATATAAATTTGACAACAAAGCTACTTCCGAATCCATCGAAAATATGTTAAGAATCATATTTAGCTTAATACTTATTAGATGCCATACTTAAGTATCCTATTTTTATCGGATAACTTCAATGGATAGAATAATACAAACAATATAGCAACAATGTCGATAATCTATATGATTCTCTTTTTGTAATCCGCCAAGTAAAAATACATTTAATCGATGAACTCATGAAGAATTGTGAAAATCGATAGCTTCTTCGGCATCATCAGAACAGTAATACGGAGATGAAAAAATGTTGAAATAACTATCAATGATATTTGACTATCTATATATCACTTTTAGTGTGTTCACTGTCAATACTTGGTGGAAAGGCATTATATTAATAAAACCACAATATTCCTTTGGACTTTATTCCACTTTATTTAAAAGGTCTGAGCGAAACTGGTCCTGACCTTTTAATTAAAGTGGAATAAAGTGCGAAAGAATATTGTGTTTTTATTAACTATCTATGAAGAACTTAGTACGTTATTATTTTATTATCTATTAAAATGATGTCGCCTAGTTATTTCAAATTCAATCATTACTTTACCTTATCTCGTTTACATTTTAAATATTAATGTCAAGATGCAGATTTTAAATGGGGGATTTAGACCATAGTTTCTCAACGTTTTTCGGCCCGTAGCCCCTATTTCGCTGGCAGATTTCAAAATTGTATCCAGGAATCTACGGATTTCCCAAAATGGAAAGACGCGTAACCTTTTTTTAGCACTTCCCTAAAATTCCAATTTGAAAAAACCTACCGCCTGGCCCCCGGCTTAGAAACCATGATTTAGACTAGTGGAGGGGAACATGCGGCCTCTTGGCAACTCTGATGCGGCCTTTTGACTAGATCGAAATATTGACTTTGATCAAAAAATTATGATACGATTCTTTACTGCGGCCTTATGTTGAATCAGATAAACGAATGTGGCTTTTAGAGATGAGAAGGTTCCCCGCCCCTGATTTAGACTAAGCATGTTCAAAATGTCATGTCTATGAATGCTGCAATGTACGTATGACCGAGGCTTTAATTTTTTTCACATTTGTATCATTTTAAAATTACAATAGGGTAAAAATGTCAACATATTTTAGTTATACAGCTTCAAAGCTGTAGAACTAAAATACGTTGATATTTTTACCCTATTATAATGGAGGTCTACCAATTAAATGCCAAATTAATAAATAAATTTTAAAATTACATTTAAAAAAATGAAATATTCAGATTTGTATCGGTGCTCAAACGAGCATTGTGTATATTTTGCCGCATACTCGTACATTTTGAATTCTGTTGCCATGATGCATTTTACTCGATATCTCGTAAATAAGGTGATCGCGACGGAACACGTTAAAATGTCACACAGTCAAATCGCTAGCGGTCAATATTGAATTAGAAATGTTTTGCACATTGTTAACGCGGTACGGTCGTGGAAAAATATTTGCCGGAAATATTTACACACCGTGGGCGTGAAACGGACAGAAGAATAAAATTCTCGCCGCCAACTAATTGAATTATCAAGCAAACTGATTGATGGATCGAATCACACCATTAACGATTTAATAGAATGTAAATATTTTCAATCCAATATTATCGAATATAATTTAAAAACTATGTATAAGTATGCAAATATCACACAGTAATTTTTATTGAAATATTTGTCAATTTTAACTCATCTAGTGCAGTGATTTTTACACTGCTCACAGCTACACTGAGCATTATCAGTCAGACTATCGCTACTAGCGAAACACGCGTCACAAGTTGTAGCACAAAAAGTTATCAAATTTAATTATCTAATAAAAAAGAACATCCACAAAGTTATTGAATGAATCGGCATTTACTTGGTAGAACTCCATTGCAATAATGTAAAACTAGCAACGTATTTAGTTCGACAGTTTTTATGATATTAGCTAATAGTTATCTCGGCGTGCGCCATCGTCACAACTTGTTTCATTATGTAAAAATAAAAAAATAAGATTATTTAGTAGTCTTCAAAGCAAATTATGTAGTTTTGATAATGGTCTAAGATACGGTAATGGATTAATAAGATCAAACATTGTTTTGATAAGTTCTACCAAGTAAATGCCAATTCAATCAAAAATATTTTTTTACGTTATTTTTTTCAAAAATGGCAACGCTGGGTCGGTGACAATTTTCAGCTCTTAAGCTTTTTGAATTTTCCTTTACTGAGAGTTAAATACTTTTTGAATAATACATTATATCAATTCGCTTCGAGTCTTCCTTGCCCTCGATTAGATTAATCGTCAATGATTTGATTAATGGTTCCGTAACGTTTCGGAAACTTGAAAACTCTCCGCCAAGTTTAATATTCCAAGGTCTCGTTACATATTTCATATTTAAACTCGTTAGAGACACTTGACATCATCGTCGATTTAATATATAACTTGGATCACGTCAAAGTATTTACAGAGGTCGAAGAAAATTACTGCTATACTATTGAACGAATGAAAAACTTTTATAATTTAATTTAATAGTTAAATTTTTTTTTTTTTTTCATTTCACCTTCACGAATGCATCAGATCTTTTTAGTAAATTATTACCGTTTTCATCATTATCGGTATCAGCTCGAAGGGAAACATTATTATAATATTTATAATGATTTTAAAAGTTGAAAATAAAACATTTTCTCTTTGCCGGACTTGAATCTGTAACCTTCTAATTGAAGCCGTAACTAATTTAAAAATGACTTAGTCAACACACTGAATATTAATTAGAAAAAGACAAACTATATCTGCGTAAGTACGTTTTTGCATGGTCAGTTCTAAGAGTAAAAAATCAATATTGTTTTTTCAACTTTTTCATTTAATAAAATTAGATTTTTCTCTAAAATTGGGTCCCAGCCAGAGCGATTAGCAAATCACTGGTCCAGCACTTCCTTTAGAAAAACTTCTTCTGAGATGAACTCCATTAGGAGTCCATATAGTTCACATTGATTACGAATAATGTTAAAAAAATAATCATTCTAAATTGTCAAAATGCGCTGTCCTTTTTTAATTTCTATTTCTACAATTCTCAAGTTGTATAACCCACACCATTCGTCTTTCGCTACGACTGTTACGGTTGGTTTTAATGATTTACTTCCGTAAGTTTTACATTTGAAACCAGAGATAACAATATAATATAAGAAGCGACGATGAAATCATATTGTTCGGCATTGTAAATCATGCTCTTTCGAATAATGTCTTTTACCTCCTTTTGTTTATGTTCACCGGATGTGTTAAGTTTTTCCTTTCATTCAATAATTTTCGGATGCGAGCGACTACCATTATTGACAGCCGGGAACGGCTAATGATGATGACTGATTAAATGTGTAGCTATATTGTTGGCGACACACTAACCCGTATGCCGTTATGCCATCCGGATACATTCGATTATCTTCCTCCGTTCAACTGAATGCGCAATCATTTAGAGATTTTATCGCAACCTTCATTCAACGTCACGTATTCACGAGCAATTGTTGTACGCACATAATTACATGATTTATGAAAACTTTTATCTCTTCACATTGTATGCTCTCCTTATACTCTCCAAGTAAATAATATTTAAAATTGTTGAACCTTATGTATTCCATCTAAATTTTTTTTATCCATGTCCGCTCCCAATGTGGAGAATATGGCCTCCTGATAGAGGTATCTCAACAGAAGTTTTTCTACGAGAACTGTTTGTTACTCAGTCGACCACATTTTTTTCGAAGTGAGCAGTATGGAAAGAAGGATAATGCTAGAACAGGACTAGTGATTGGCTAATCGCTATTGCTACACCCAGTTATTGAAGGTCCAGAAGGGTGGGAGGAGAGGAAACGATGTGAATTAACATCACAAACACCCAGTCTTCGATCACAACCTTGAATTGAATAATTCTCAAATTCACTGTGATCTTACCGGGAATCGAACCCAGACCTGTGTGATCGGTAGAGCAAGCTCGAACCAACTGGTGGGCCACAGCAGGCGACAAATAATAATATTGGATAATCGTTAATTGATTGATTTTTTAAAATATTTTATTTATTTATTGATAGTTTATAAGAGAGTTTATAAGTTTCACAACTACTCAAACTTTAATTTGACCATAGCCATTTGATAACATATTTTCTAAAGTACGGTATAAAATTTTGGTTACATCTTATCTTATTCACAATGAATACATCCTGTCTTCATTTACGTTCGCCTGATACCCTTGTTATCGAATATGTTCCCCTAATATATAGTTTGTGCGTAAAACCATGGAAACACACTATGAGTGCATTGTTGAAATAACTTCATTATCGACCTGACGGCTTCTGTATTGAAATATTCAAATATTCCTACCGATCGTGTGCTCCTGATACATACAATTGAAATTCCGCTCTGTCGCAATGATTATCGCGGTTTGTGTAGGGAGCGTGGCCGTCGGTAGGGGGTCGTTTGATTTCCGTCCGTCTCGATTCCATGCAAACAAGAACCCTTTGATGTAAACTTTGCCCCGTGTACATAAACTTATTATTTACCACGCCATTCTCTCGCAGGTTTGTAACGCTGTCAAATAGTTGTGAAGTTGCTCCGTAAACTTCATTAGTCATTATGTTTCCCGGATACCTTTTGTAACAAATTATTTCAATATTATGGTGGGTATTCTAACATGTCAAGTAATTGAAGTATCTGTTTTTGAACAAACTTGTTATGTTAGTGTCATCATTAGAAATTTCTACAATAACTAATATTGTCTTGTAGTTGTTTTAAACCGTGAAGCGGTTATAAATGTAGCACATGTTAGCAAGCAACCCGATGCAGCTTGCAGGGATGGGTAACCTTTTCATATATCATTCAACATAAGGCCGCAGTAAAGACAATGTTGACACCCTCCCCTTTTTTCCACTGTCGAATATGGGTTGATTACGCTCTTTTTCCAATCGCTTGCGTATAATTTTTTGATCATAGTCAAAAGGCCGCAGGTTTCTCTACGCTGCACTATTTATTCGAGATGATTCACTGAGGTGCCAATCGAACACTTTTAGTAGATTGCTCTCTTCAATTCACCCAATCAAATTGTATGACTCCGTAACAATAGCAAATAATTCAGTGCTTAATTCTTATTAAATTCTTCGCGAGTCATTTGTTTTCTCACCCTGTTTGTTATTGACAAATCAATGTGAGAGTGTCAAGATAATATTTATTTAGGCGTTCATCTTATGTATTATGAGTTCGTTCGCGAACTACGCAAGTTTTGTTTAATATGTTTAAGGTCAAGCCAACAATTTGCGGCAGTAAGATAGTTTGATGAATCTTGCGGCATTTTAAACATATAGAATACTGATCGTAAGGCCGTTCGCCACTATTCTACTGCACGTGTCAAAACGTCGATCAATACCCAATCGCGCTTCACTAATGTCTTCCGCAATAACTCTGCGTCAACCTTCTCCGTTCGAAATTACTTATCATGGCTGAAATATGTGTCGTTACGGCAAAGTGCGGTTTTAATCGTAACCACGTACACGGAATCCATTAGCGAATAGATGTGGGGCATTCTAATTTATCGAGATTTACCCTTGCCTCATTCCTGCACAGGTAAACAATTTCACCGTTTCAGTTGACTACGCGTCAACTGCGAATGAAATTCCATTTAATGGACACTGAAAGTAGAACCTCAATATGTATACAACGAGTTTTCACCCTGTTAATAATACAAATGATTTAATTCAAACGGTTCTGCATTTTAACAACGCGTGTTTAACGTGTTGACAGGAAAAATACAGTAGCTTTAATTAACGCTTGCCGGCCTGTATTAATTGCGAATGCATTACCACCAAGAACGCAACAACCTGGGATGACAACGCGGTTGCATACGTACACAGAACGGGTGATGATGGGACATCCAATTTACCTCCAATAATTCACTACGCCTCTCTTTGCCTAAATTAAACATTCATACAGCTCAATCCGGAAAGCGAATATCGTTAGCATATCGTAGTCTTATCTTTAATAATTTAATATCAGTCATAGAAAAGTTGGAAGTCTGCGGTGTCTCTTTGCCTTGCATATGTTAAAACGCATTTTATTATACAACATAATTCCTTTAACCGACATCCCCTCGTCCGCATTAATCGATTGTATTGAGGTTATTCTTGTATCCTAATATGAATTCTTCATGCGCGAGGTAAGCCTTAATTTTTTATTTCCTTCCGTCGGCTAATAAATTGATAGATATTCTCTTCCATGAAATCAGGATTGTTACTTATCCTTTAAAATCCTATCGTTATCCTCGTTCATGTGCATCATTACACTTTGGAAAATATCTACTGAATGAAATGTTTGCAACATATTCGCTTACAAAGTAGAGTATTGTATCATAAGTTACGTATTTGAATCTAATAATAAGATTAAATAGATAACTAGTCGTTATTTTTTATTTAATTTTGTGTAAAGTAAGCATGATTTTAAAAAAATTCGAGACATTCGTATATTTTAGTATAGGATTATAAATTGTCAAAAAAGTGAAAGCAGGAAATTTAAAAATTGGTATATGATGCAGATTTTTGCTCCCTTTCGTCGCGAAACAGAATATGTTTGGAATCGACTGAAAGATTATTCCAAATATTCAGCGTGTAAATAAACCTTTATTTTAGTCGATAGCCTAGGAGCAGGGTATGTGGTCAAATAAGATACATTGAAAATGTATTCTTCTTATGCACAGGTTCTGTGGATGACAGTTTTTGGCCGCGCAATAAATCAGGTCGCAGTGGCATCATAATCGTTTTGATCGCTGCTGCGGTCCAGTTTTCGGGTGAAATTACCGAAAGGTCCGGAGCTGTGGTATTTTAATTATATAATATTATTAAAATACATCACTTTAATTAATTTATGCGCAGTTAGTAAAACCCGAAACCGTACCCTAACTTCAACTAAAAGAGTTATTAGTTCTCGCCGGGTCTGTGCGTACGGCGGCGCTTAATTCATTTATTTATCCCGAATAGTCGACCGCATTATGGATTCAACATTATACGAGAACGATTTTACTCACAGTATTAATTATTATTCCAGTATTAATTATTGGAAAAGAAATTACACGTATTGCACTTTAGTAAACGTATTTAGACAATTTGGTTATATTTTTATTCAAAGTTCATTCATTATAAGCTTTCACCCACTGTTTTCCCACTGGCGTTACAAACGTTCTTTTTTCTTGACTGGGAGTGTCTTAGGAGCAAATGCCCAAGACTTAGTGGCGTACACTTAAGTGTGCAGAGAGTCAATCATCCAAGATAAACGAAACTATTCTATTAGTTGAGCTTACTAGCTGTCTCTAAAGCTTGGTAATTTGCCTTATTAGTCACCAAGTCGGTGTGATCAACCTCCTTCTACACGGGCATTAAATTCGTGATTCTCAACCTGGGGTCCGCGAAAATTTTCATTCTTTCAACATTCTTTGTGATAAAGTATGAATTTTTTTTCGGGAGTCTGCAGATTATTGTTTTTTTTAGATTTAGGGCTCCGTGGCATGAAAAAGGAAGTGAAGCACTGCATTAAATGACACTCCCATATGATGTGTTCACCATCCTGCTTTTTTATGCTATTTAAATTTCGGCCTATTCACATACCGGCTAAGCAAATAAACTACCATAAAGCTGGTAATGAATTAGATCGTGCAGTGATTTGGAGTCGATACTTATATTACCTCCATTAGCCATTTTATGTTCGAAAAGAATAAGGAGGTCCTGCGCCCCCTGTCAGAGGTGTCTCACCGTCTCTGCCAAAGTCGAAAAGAGACGTCTATCGCTATGCTCCTGGCGGGGTTCCGCTTCATGGAAAGATACCAAAAGGTGGGGACAACAACCCCAACAGCCTCCTCTCAGCAGCAAAGAACTGCCATGTTAAATATTACATATATCGTTGTTGCGACATAGCTACCGAATTTCTTGTTTTATCTATAGACATATATATCTACATAGAAAAACATTTTTTTTCGCCTACTGAAATGGCGCGATTTTTTTAAGCATATATCATCAGTTATAAAATCAAAATAATAAAATTCATAATGCGCCAATTACTGGCGAACCTCAAAGGCTAATTATAAAATCGAAGTAATTTGCGGTTGAATTCCATTTCATTAATTCAATTCGGCTGATTAACTAACTATTGATATAAGCGAATTGTTATTCAGTGAATATTAATTTATTCTCAATTAAAATTATTTCCGTACCATTGATTCAGTAGTTGTTTAATTTTGAGGCGATAGGCAATTTATTTAGTCGTTATCAATTTTGACCAAGTTACTCTTCTATCGCGCGCCGTTGATTTTTGTTATGTCAATATTTTACATTTATCCGACACAGGCGGACTTTTCATCTATTTTTTTTTTCGAAATTAGGAAAATTTCTTTTTCAACAAACATATTCAATAGATTTATCCTTAAATTTATGTATTATAAAGCCGCATAAATCCAATATCTCTGAAATGGAAAATAACTTACCGAAAGGTTATCCTTAAAGTTTGTGGGCTTGATTTTTTTTTATATAGGCTTTATTGAGGGACGAGAAAAGCACCCTGAATTAAGTTAGCCTTATTTATATAAATGTGCTTTCAAACGAATACTTAGTGAAAGCCTCAATGGACCCTCGTCAAGAGGTTACATCAATCAATGTTGTTTTTTTTTTGGAATGGTATTATTACTTTAGTTCAAAGATTTAAGTTTTCATTTGCCATATTTACTATCCAAATATTAATATTTACATCAAATAAAGTTCAGACCAAGCTTTTAAATATGGACCGTGGTACTAGTTATTATTATATTCATTAATAATAATTCGATTATCTTACAGCACAATTTGTATGCCATTTTTCGATCCACCTCAGCGCTACTCTTGTACCACTAAACTTACAGTAGTCATAGAGCAGTGATGCACAAATCGCGGCCCGTGGGCCGCATGGGGCCCATTTATAATTTTGTGGCGGCCCTTAAATCTTTTTCTCAAACATATTTTTTTCACGTAAAACATTTATTTAATAAATGTTAGCAAGTTTTTCGTCAATGAAGGAGAATAAATCGGTTTATAAAAACAGGCTTACAAATATTATGCCAAACTAAAAAAATAGTTAAAATTAACAAAGACCAAGAACGCATTAACTTATGAATTGCATATAAATGAAACATAAATATTTCACAAGTACCCATAATCCTTTTTTTGCATGGCTTATTTATTTTCGAAATAACACGGTCAAAATAATATAATGGAACCTATTACTCATTTATCTAAATTCACTTAATCTTTTTTACACGATTTTAAGGCTGTTTTAGATGGAACTTTCATATATACGTTCTGTATTACAAAGGACTGACCGTACTTTAAATTATTTTTTTCTTTGCGGCCCGAACCCACGATAATTTGTTTTATGCGGCCCGCTAGAAGGTAAAGGTTGTGCATCACTGTCACAGAGTGAGGAGTTATTTCATTAATTATCGTCTGCAGACCGCCTTGCAGGTAAGTTTACGTCTTGGAAAATGTAATTCAATAAAACTGATTCAATTACTCAAATAAATATCGTTGATTTTTTTTATTCTAATCGTTAATATTTTGCTAAATTGAAGATACGTTCATATATTACATACTAAGTCGTCAATAAGCGTCTTAAATAATGTGCATATTTTTGCTGTTTACAAACAGTCCATAAAGATTCTTTGCATTATTCTAATTCAGTGTCAACTTTAATATCCGCTATAAATATGTTAATCATCGTTAATTATATGTATCTAAACCGGTTTCGCTTATCGCAAAGTATTATTAACTGATGTAATAAATCATGTGGAATTAGTACAACAAAAATGTTTTATTTTTAATATGTGGAAGTTTATACGTGAATTCGTTAATTTTAAGTGTGTCAAGACAGTTAAGAAATTGAGTCTTATGTACCCGACAGGTGGTGGATGGCTATCAACTCATTCTTTATCTTAGCTGGTTGCAAAATATCATTCAGATATTAGGTTTTTTGTTAAATGTTTCGAATATAATTGAAACTCTTTCCACATTCTTCCATTCGGAAAATAAAATATGCTCAAATAATGCCCATCCGGTTTCGATTTTACCTGGTGCACCTGCGAGCCAAGGTCGCCCAAGGGCGCTCAAGGTCGCCGGAGAGCCTCGCAGCCTTCTCGCAATGAGGTCATCGAACTTATTTATGGTCTTGACGTCAATAAAGGCGGACAGCGTGCAGTATCTTTTATTGATCGGCTAATGGTATTTTTAGCCAGTTGGATGGATGAGGTCACTCTTGTTACCTGTTGTGCAACATCTTGTCGAGATTTTTATAATCGCTGGTTTACGTTAAGCAGCTCTTTTGCACTTTTAAGCAAGGTAGTTAATTTCTTGAGTACCTAGTCTGATTATCGTCTACTTGTGTGCTTGTTGTACTAACGCAGTTATATTCCTCCATCGGTAAATTCCTGATATTTTGGATTCGAACATTTTTGAAAGACCTAAACATAAAAAAGATCCCACGCTGGTAGTTTTGAAAAATCCGCAAATTTCCGGGCTTTAGAAATTGGCATGAAACTTTCAAAATCGCCGGCCAAAGATTACCCAATGTCAATGGTTACTGCGGCCTTAAGTTGAATCAGATAAATGACTGTGGCCTTTAATTAAAAAAAAGGTTCCCCACCCCTTGTACTAACGTATACGTGCGAGACCTTTAATACAGGAGAGGTTCGGAAATTTACTTAGTGTAAAATTTGAATCGTTCAAACTATGTACATTCTCACAGAATTTGTCACTAACGACCCGGGTTTCGCCTTTCGGCATCTTCAGGCGTTCAAGTGCACGGATGAACTTGAACGCTTAGTAAATAAATGTTTCGTGTTTATATAATAAATAAATGTATCATTGAGTTAAGAGCCATTGCTGGCGAAAAGGATAAGCTTATGGGAACGGGTCGTTAGTGACAAAATCTGTGAGAATGTACATAGTTTGAACGATTCAAATTTAATATTGAAATTCCACCAAACACCTTCAGTCGAAATCTTAAATTACTTGTGTACTTGGGTGAGGTGCATGCATTTAGAGCACAAATCAAAATTATTGAAATGGAGTACATCCTATGGATAGTACCCGACGGACGTCCGGGACGCCGGAATCCCACCGGTCGAAAGAAAAGGCAGGCATGATTGAGGCTTTTCGGAGGCATTCGCAGCACGTGACCCAGCCAGTTCCAACGTCTCCATATATAATCCATAATGAATGTAGCGGCTGTAGAATAGTGAAGTCCCTAGGACAGAGGGATTAGTGAACTTTATAAGTAAATGAGTTGTACTCTGAACAATCGCCAGGGCGACCTGATAGCCACTGAAATGAAGACGATCGTTTAGGAGTCGAGTTTTGACGCTATAGAGATTCGTATGTAACCTTATTTGTAGTTCAAATCGCCGATAGCACTCTTTGACGCATTGTTTTTCAATCGATCTGTTATTTTGTAATAAGAAGTCCGTTCGTTGTGCTGTCTTTCGTTCCTACACCTTATCGGATCATGAAACAAAATTCGGAAGTAGATATAGGCTTATCACTAATCGTTTATTAATCTTATCTCTGCATACCACCCACATTGTGAGTGGGCTATGTAAAAAAGTACATATTGTTACTTTTAATTGTCAATAATAAAGGCATGTATCTTTGTTTTTTTGTTTAATGAAATGTTTGGTATCTCAAACGCTGTTGATATTGGTCAGCAAACCAGTATCGTGCTATGCGGGGTACGGGTAATTCCGGTTGGTGAATACATATCAATCAATTATCTTCTGTCACAATACATTATGGCAGAATTCGTCGATATCAATTATTACACGTCCAACATTGAATTGATTACCAATCATTCGATGATGAACGTGCGGGATTGCAATAGTAATATTGATAACATACACCTGGAGTTTTACATTATGATCTATATTGAATACATCTTGGGAAGTGATTAAATTGAGTTCAAGCGACGAAAAAGTCTTCATTATTGCTCAACGAATAAATTAATTAAAGCATTCCGAACGTAGGGTCATGATATAAAAGTAATATTAATGTTTGGATTGCGAGCATTTATATAGGATAATAATCAAAAGATTATTTCCGAGGAAATGCGTAGTGAAAGAAAGAGTTTTCTACGACTGTCACATCGTTCTGTAGTGTAAACACTTTACATCAATTTTGTACGCGATTTTAAAACATCACTGTTTTATTTAATTAAATATGAGACATGGTCGCTTGTTAATCTTTTACAAAAAAATAAGTAAAACATTGATATTTATATTTTTCATGTTTATGACAATGAACTAGAAGAAGTCGAATGAAAATAATGCTATTTACAATGTAGGCGCTTTGCCAAAAAATGTCTTGACATTTTGCTGACCAAAGCATCGTGTTGTCTTATGCACGTTTAGCTGCTTAAGATGAACCTCGTACTTAATTACATACCTTCATTCTCCTTTGATATAGCAGTATCGTTGATTTACCCTACGTTTTTGCTTTTTTGTAAAATGTTTGAATAATGTACAATATGCGTCTCCCGAAAGCTCATTATCAATTCACCTGATCTAAATTAAACACAAGGAAAATGAAATACAGTCGCACGGAATAGAAGTCTATGATTTAGAAACTATCAGTACTATGATTTGAACCCTCAACCTCAGTAACCGAAGCCAACGACGCTGACCACTCGACACGCCTTACGAATACTGGCCGCTTAACATCATTTAAGAATAGTGTCCGATGTTTACGTAGATGTTTTGATAAATGTTTTTACATGTTTTGAAATTAACTAGACATCAACATGGAATTGGGCCATCATCGCGTTGAGGGTTAGACCTCTTTTTCTGTGTTTTAAGCTTGCAGCGTTAATATTTTTGTTTTCTTGGCCGTAGGTACTCTTTTTAGAGTTGTAGACGAGAGATTTTCTGGCACTCGGCCCACCCCGGTTTTCTGTTAGCAATAATAATGTGTCAACGCAACTGTCAAATAAACATTGCACTTGCGTGAAAACGGTCGTGAACTTTCTTTCGGTCGTACGAGGCGCGCTCTCTCGCTCCGCAATGGCTGAAATGAAATTTGTATAGGGCGCTTCCGCTTCTCTTGAAATTTTATGACGATGCATCCTACACTGGTTGCAAGGAAAGAATAGTCCTTACTTGTTTAATTATTTATAACACCTAAATTCGATTGAGTTTAAGTGCTTGACTCCATTACCGTGGGGAATGAAGGATCTCTGGATGATATGAATAGAGTGGAAAAGAGCTGCATGTTCACATGTTCAGGTACGCTCTCACTCAGGGGTGGGCTAGAGGGAGCTCGCGCGAGCCCCTTGTTAAATTTTACAGGGCCGGCGAGCCCCTTGTTAATTTAAGAGGAACAAAATCTCAGATCAAATTAGTATATAACTACATTTTTTTAATTATAAATTATCTACGACAGGTTCAGTACACAGTAGTACATTTTTAGCTATTTAGATTAATAAGTTTACGGTAAATTGCATATTTTTACATATTATAAGTGTATAATTGATTGCATAGGAGTGATAAAAAAATTCACTCCTTCCCCAGAACACCGAAAACTACTTTGAGATTAACCGAGCTTCTTGTTAACGTATTAGCAGCCCATCGCTGCTCTCGCCTCAACTAATGTCCTTGTTGCTTGCTATCAAATTTATTAGTGCTACTTCTATCTTCGAAATCAATAATCTGATCGTTGAAAGCAGTGGCGGTCGGTCAGTGTGGCATTGGATCAATGTACCCCTTGTATATGCATTTCATGAAATAATATTCAAACATTACATTTATACCATTCACTCATTTTAAATTCTTTATGTATTTATTGTCTTTATATTTATTTTATTATAGACAATTTTTAATATTTATTATAGACAATAAATACACGAAGAATTAAAAAAACCTGTTTTGATCTTGTTTTATAAATGTCGAATTAGTACAAAATAGTGTTTTATTTTTCGATATAATGTCTTTCCACCAAGTGTTGAAAGTGGTTCCGTAGTATTGAATTTCTTTTACATCTATATCTTTTACGTCAAATTTTTTCGTCTCCTTGTGTATACAGATGCTTATAATATATGTTATTATTTTATGATGTATTGAGAGAGACTGATGATTGAAAACACGTACCCACACAAAATTGGACTCATCACGCCCTCTGTTCTTTCGTTTATTATTAATATCCACGTAAGTGGGTTAGGCGTTCATTTTTTGGAAGCAACCGGCATGAGATTAATGTCATGTGTTAGATTAGCTCGTTAATCTACTTGCATTACAAAAAATATAGATTCCCTTGCAGGCAATTTGTCGGCAATTAAAAATGCGTCGGAACAAGGACAGTGTACATATTTGTTGAAGATACTCAAATATTTTTTCTTAAATATCTTCTAAATAATGTCTTTGTACATATCATATTGATTGAATTGTCATCAACTTCAAAGTCATTAAGTGTAAATTTGAGTTCCACAGGAATAATATTTGTATATAATCTTTGTGGGACTATCATAACTGTTTCGGTTTCAAGCCATCGTCAGAACTGTGATTTCACTTAATTAATATTTGTTATATATCAGGGGTGGGCTCGCATGAAAGCAATGAGAGCCACGTTTAGGTTTTTCGTGTATTATATAATTAAATAGTATTGAATTCATTGTATTTATGAAACATTTTCTACTTAAGTCGTAGATATAATAAAATACTGATTGCAATGCAAAATTTGGATTTTCGTCTGAAGGTGCTTGGTGAAATTTCAATATTGAATTTTTATCGTTCAAATTATCTAAATTTACACAAGTTTTGTCACTAACGACCCGGGTTTCGCCTTTCGGCATCTTCCGGTGCTCAAATGTACAGATGGATTTTAAACTATGACATAATTTGAACGATTCAAATTTAAATGCAGAAATCAAATATGAAGTGTAAGTTTTTTCAGACTGAATTATTAATTCACTGTATCTATAATGGCTTTTTTTACATATTCGAATACAATAGCAATACTTATCAATAGAACTTGAGTTCCGTGTATTTTGTACGCCTGTCTGAATACCGAATGATTATTCAGTTAGTAAGTAATTTTGCAAATTTATTCTGCAAAAGCCTGTGTAGTAGACACTTTGGATTCTTTAGAAGTTAAAACATTTTTTTACGTTAAATGTTCCCCGTATATCTTACCCGCAGTATCGTGAGTGAAACTTCCTTCGTAATGACATCCAAAACTTTTACTTCGTTGTTCTTAATTGTACGAACTGATGATAATATTCCAAGACGTTGTTGCTTTTTTTTTATTTCGTCACTAATTTGTCTCTTTCTCTTTCGTTTCAGGTAAGTCGACCGAATTGGCTAGGCGAAGATAATTTATTATCGCCAGCTCCCATTGTTACGTCTATTGTCTGTGGACCTGTCTCCTAACGGTGGGTTTAGTAACACATTTTTTTTATTATACTTTACGTTTCGAGGCGTATCTAAACGGATGTTTTTTTGTTTTGTTTTTAATTTATGAGCCATTACAAATCTGCTATTCGGAGTCTTTCTATGTTTTTTCATTGATTGATTCGCCCCGCGAAACGTTCTTTTGAAGGTCTGTTCGTGAAACTGAAACTTTGAAGAACGCAGATAACGCGTATTAGCAAGAATACCGCAATTTGACCACCTACTACTTCTTCTGCTGCATTAACCTTGACAGTTTCATCTGAATATCGTTAACTATATGAAACTGTCCCTATTGAGATACGAACCCATGAGCACAGTCACCGATGCCGACGACGTTAATTAATTACATAAGACTCTAAATTTACATACCTTAATATTTTATAACATTTGAAAGTACAATTTATAGTAGATAGTTCTGACGATGGCGTAAGCCGAAATAGCTATCAACCTTTAACTTTTTAAAAAACTGTAGAACTGAAATACCTTGATATTTTACCCTATTAAAATGGAGTTCTACCAAGTAAATGCCAAATTAATAAATACATGTAAGTTAGTTTTCTCGTTATTTTTTTATATGAAGAATATATGTTGCGTTGAATACATAATATTGTTTCCGTAAATATTGTCCTTATAATTGGTAAGCTATTTTTTATCAATTGAAATATCGTCTTTGTAATGCAATAGCGCGCGGCGATATTTTTTCAAAAATAAAATTTTGTCACATACGGTTCCACATCTGTTTTTCCGCTAGTTATCCATTGTTGGTATTAGTTGTAATTAAGCTTTCTAATGACAATAATTTAATAGTAATTATTCGATAGAAATGTTTTGAGTTTATTCGTTAGCCTTGCGATGGTCTTGTGATGGCTTATCAAAGAGGTTATCAAATTTAATTATATGTTATCAATTCGTTTCCCTTTACGACCTACGCTGTGTTGCATTCAGAACTACGATATATGTACATTAAATCTCCACGGAACTCTCTCATTTAAAAGTACATATTGTTTTTTTTTAACTATTCGATAATGTCGTGTCAAGAGCGCTGCAGTACCTGTGCAATATTTCCAGAAGAGACATTTTAGCTTAAATTATGTAACCTAGATTTTTAACACATTACTCTTCATCATTCCAGATAGTCGTTAGCTGGTTTGTAGTATGTCACTCTGTCGTCGAAGCGCGACGTTGATAGAATAGCATGAGATGCAATACCACGACTATTTTGATTTTTTTTTACCGTAATCATCTCTGCAAAGGGGGGATCGATTCCTACATCGTGTCGCTAGCGCTAATGGCGCGAATCGACATCCGATATCGCATTGTCGAACATGTCGAAGAGTGATGTGTCGTCTTCGGTATTTTAAGTTTTTCTATTTCGACAAAAACATCTAACGGTTTCAGTAATTTATTTATTTATTTTATCAGTTCAGTTAGACTTTCGTTCAATCGTTTGCGAGGTTACGTTTGCATTAGGGCATCCAATCCCGGACCCTTTTTATGATCCCGGAATTGATCATCCACTGTAAAATCGTGTCACAATTGTTGGAGCTTCACTTCGCAATTATTTAGGGATTTTGGCTTTTGATAATCTAGCGGATTTTAAGAATGTTTGGTATTTTAAAATCATGGGAGTTAACAGATTTCCCAGAATGAAAAAAATGTGGGACTTTTTTTTTTAGCTCGCAGGCGGATTTCAAAAATTATTGCTCACTGGCCAATTTTTCACTTGTTGCCCTCAATCCCGAAATCCCGGGATTAGAACTATCACGGGCTTATTTAAGATATTTTTTTTATTTATATATATTTCCACGTGTATTTTTTGGCAGTGTAATGATCCCCTTCCAAGTTTGCTAAATGTTATTTTCGCGTATCGATCGCCTACCTTAATCCAACAGGCATTCTTTGCCACCGGTATCCTGGCAGTAAAACAGGTTTCTTTTGAGTTCCGCGACATATTCCGGTTCAAAATCATAACGAAGCCGATTTAACTATGTACTAAGAATATTACCTTTCTGTCAAATTTGTATGAAATCCTTTTTATATTTTCTCTTCTCACATTACAAATTAGTTTAGATATATGTCAGCAATCCTTACGTCAATGCTCCGTGAGTTATCGACTAACAGACTCGTTGACGTTGTTTGTCTATTGTACATTGTACCTAAGGACCTTTGATTGAGAACTCTTAAAATAGAAAATGCCTGACATAGGCGTAGATAGCCTTAGTAGAAATAAGTACACTCAATTTAAATTGCGAAAAAAATATAGATGTGGATCAAAATAGTCGTTGACAATATTAAGATGCTTATGAATTGATAGAGCGGCAAACAATTACTTAAAATCCTTTGACTTATTTTATACGCACCTGGGACGACATAACCGTACGAATTTCGTCGTAGTACTGACCCGATGCTTGCGTTGTTTTTGAGAATTTACAACAGCGGTGTGGTTATATTGTTCAATTATAATTATTTTAAGATATGACAGTACCACACACGTTGAGACAGCTTTAATTTCTTATGTTTTAAAACAGCGATTTCCATCCTGGGAGGCGTGGACTTATTGCAAAGGGAGGCGCGAACTGTATTTATTTTCCCTTTAAAACGTGTCTTCATTCGTTTATTAAATAATGGATGTTGAGGCTCGAAGATGTTTTTTTCTTCAAAGGGAGGCGCAGTAACATCAAGGTTGGAAACCATTGTATTAGAACCATTTTAATGTTTTATAAAATTTAAACCGTTCATTCGACCCACTCCCCAAATGACATATTTGTATATAATCATTATATTATTAGTCGAGAATGTTGACTTGTTATTTGTTAATTTGTTAGATATGTCGCTTTCTGGCTATGCTCGATCCTGGAAATTGGTTTTTTTCTTTTTTTTTCGAAATAATTTATAATATATTTTTTTTATTAATCTATTTTTTTAAATTTGTTTGGAAAAATATATTTTAATATATTAATTACGTCAGACAACAGTGAAGCAACCCTATGCATATTCTGAAGCAATTGTTAAACAAATTGAGTGAAAGTAAATTATTTGCAAAGGTAATATTCTTGATACTTGCATAGCTGTCGTAATGCGCTCCACTGGTGTTTTTGATGACATGTATTAGCATTAACCTGGAATAGCGAGCAAATTGATGACTTCCCGCTTCTGTTCGCAACACTGTCCTCTTCGCGTGGTAGGTAGACCGTTAACCCACTATTCTACCGCAAGTGTGATTTATCGACTTGCCCCATTGCGCGCACACTGCCACGTTTCTTATTTTACGCTCGCAACTTGCAACCTTTCAATGGCAAAGACTCTTGGTGAATCTTATTTATCTGAATGAACGTTTATTATCCTTCGTTATAACTTATAAGGGTATTTCATATTAAAATAAAATAAACTTTAAAAACGCTTTTAGTTTACGTGTTGTGTTAAAAAACGTGACACGTAAAAAGTATCATGACACATAACATCGCAAGTTTTACGAATAAACCAAACATGATGAATTCTTATTGTTATTAAGGTATAAATTACAAAGTAAAAGTCGGGATTTTTTTCTTTTCTACTCGACGCAGGGACGATGCTTCTAAACTCGTGTCACAAAAGTGGTATAACATAGTTATCGAATTAAATTTTGGGTAACGAATTTACAATTGATCAGAAACAAAATTCTCGACTATTAGTAAACTTCTTATTTTTTAAACATACAAACAAAATTATAAAATTATTACATAACTGTCTTATTGCGGTGTGGGCCAGATACCTTTTATCAGGGCTGTGGAGTCGGAGTCGTGAAAAATGAGTGGCTCGATTTTTTTTGGAAAATATAGGAAAAAATAGTCCAAAGTGTTGAAGATTGCATGCTTAGCTGACTAAAGATAATGTGATGGTATACATAAATATATGTGTTAAAATGAAATATTTGAAAAATTTTCTCGAATTATTTTTAAGCTGGAGTCGGAGTCGTCTTTTTTTTACACGACTCCACAGCCTGCTTTTTACACCGCACTCTTCGTTTAAAAAAAATATTCACCATAGACCATTCTGTCTGCGAGGTTTTCATTATTTCATTTTCAATCAAGGCGTAACAAGAAAAAATCTTCCATTGTCCGCTGTGTCTCATTTTGCAAGTGGCTTTGATAAGATTGATTTTCGAAAATTCCATTATTCTACTGGCGGGGGATGGATCCTAGGGTTGCAATCCCTGAGCGCAGTATTCAGAAAACACTCTCATATTCTCGTGCCTCATGTCATTTTATCTCGCAGCATTTTGTATTATGTTTTTGTAGCGAGATAGTACGGTACATTTTTATCGACTTGCCGGCTACCGTTTGCGTGAGTCGCATGTTGTTTTTTCTTTCTTTCTTTATTTATTTTATCGGCGATTGAATCGACAACAGTATATCGATTCCTGTATGTTCACATTCACGGTCAAACGTTCGCTTATTTATATTCGACTGATACTGGAATTGATCGTTTCCGTGTCGCGGTATAATATTTAACATTGCCTCTCACTGCAGGGGTGATCTATTTCAATATGAAACAATATACGACAATTTTCGCCTCGCAATTGTAGAGCTTTTTGAAAACATTTATGATACAAAACTATTTGACAAACATATTTCGTAATTTATTTGAAATTTTTAAACCAATAGGTCTTTTAGTACAATTTTCGACGTCTTTGACTACACTGCCAATTAGATTTTCACTACAGACTGTTTTTTTATGAATTGAGTTATGGATTTCTGTCCGAAGGGATAGATGTCTATTATATATGAAATTCTCTCCCTCATCCCTTGACCACTATTATCACTTGGTGGAAAGCATTGTAAAAAAAATGTTCATTTGTACAAATTCCACTTTTATTTAAAAATATATCAGTATTTTCGCTCATGACGAACATGCTCAACTGATAAGAAAATAAAAATTTACAGCTCTATTTCAAATAATCGAAAAGGTGTAATAATCAATTGAATGAATTTTCTCGCATAGCCGAATCCAACAAAGTAAATACATTATTACCCTTGCTATTGGAAATGTCTTATATATTCTAAGTGCTTTGCTATTTTATTGATCTGAAACAAAGTTATTTTCATATTGACATTTTCTCTGTATAGCAATTATTATCATCATATGTTGATCACTCTTGAATTTCACTGTTGAATACAGTCGATAAGAAGAGATCATCAATGTATCCAATCGGAACATACTACATGAATAATTTAAATTTAAAAAAAATATATAACAGGAAAAAAACTAAATCGTTTGATACGTCAAAGGCTTGCTGTTTTTAATTTAAAACGCTGTATAATGTATCTGCGACTGGAAATAACTATTATTGCAAACCTCCCAGTAACAATAGTCATAACAAAGGAGTGTAGGGGTAAGCAACACAGGCACTGTTGTCATTATCGGGATTGGATGGGTCTGTATCCCCTCGGGGACAAGTTTTTCTTTGTCCACTGGCGTGCGTGTTATGTGAAGTTGGTAGTTTCGTAGTCGACGTCTATTGAATGTTTAGATACACAATATTTGATGGAATATTCTACTTGATAATCAATATGTTGAATATTTTTATCAGCCGTATGTATTGTTTGAAAACTTTACGTTTGAGGGCTACATACAATGATAAATGTGAAAATTAATTTTAATTTTGATTTCTTTCAGAATCATTTTCAGGCTTACTCTTTTGTAGGATTTTTAATTGTCATGTAGAGATTGGTTCTAATTATTTGCTTAAATTTTAAAATGGAATTATTTTACTTGGGTATTGAGAGGGAGAAGATACAGAAAAAAACAATTTTAATATATTTTTGTTTGAAGGGAAAATTCTATAAGAAATATATTTAGTAGTGAGAGAGACCTGTCTTTTTCCAACATTGTTTAATCATAATTGATTAATTTATAATTATGTAATATAAATTTCTTATATACTTTATTATAAACACAATAGAGTACTTCTATATTATGAATTATATTTAAAAAAGTATAATTACTAGGATAATCTTAATTTTCCAGGCCTGGTTTGAAGTTTCTTATTTTAGGCCAGTCATCCTGCTTGACTACGGCAACGTTAATATAATTTATTATATTTTATTTAAAATTAAGCAAACCAAATAAAAAAAATATTCGTAGTGTTAAAAGTATAATTTTGTTTAGTTATTACCGAAGAATTTTTACGTATTGTCTTTCCAAATTAAGCGTTACGTTACGGCGAATAAACAAAACTAAAAATTCTGTGCAAAGTTAACTATGCACTAAATTAGAAATAGTTCATTACAGAAAAGTGTAGCATTTTATATTAATTACAATTTCACATAATATATGCCTAAAGGTAAAACTAATAGATAACAGCTTACTTACTAGCGAATTTATTATGTGTCATGGAAACTGTCTGATGCCTTAGAATAAACGTACACCAATGTTTTGATTACCCGTGTACATTTTTCGTCTTCCTTTCCACGCCGCCATTGACTGTCTTAATAAGTTAGCGCGAAAGCCTGCAGTGAAGCGTCCCGCGGCGTTTACGGCGTCGATTTTCATCGCGTTTAATCAACCCCCTCACCCAAGAGGCTTTGTTGCAATGGCTTATACTGACGCGTGCAATGTTTATTTTATTCTCTGGTGACACAGTTCCCGATAATTTAAAGCCAGTGCTGCTTTTACCAATGCACTTTATCACCAATCGTACTCTACTCGCTGATGAATAAAGGTCGCCACGCCACACTATACACTATTCCTGTCGCTTTAATGTGATCGTTTCTTTAAATCCAGCATCTTTTATCGGCCATCTTGCCGTCGTTTCTTGCATTTGGGGTATACTACAAAGTTATTTGATCTGTACGGAGATTGTCTCCTTTTTATGATATGCATAAATCACTTTAAAATCTTATTTAAGATTTCAACTGAAGGTGCTTGGTGGAATTTCAATACTAAATTTGAATCGTTCAAATTATGTACATTCTCACAGATTTTGTCCCTAACGACCCGAGTTTCGCCTCTCGGCATCTTCAGGCGTTCAAGTGCACGGATGAACTTAAACTGACGCTTAGTAAATGAATGTTTCGTGTTTATATAATAAATAAATGTATCATTGAGTTTAAAGCCATTGCTGGCTAAAAGGATAAACTCATAGGAATGCCCACAGATTTGAGTAGTGAGTAGTTTTAAGAATTATATGTATTTGTTTGTCGGAAAAGGTTTTATGATTATATTTATATAGGGTATAGGAGTGGAGACCCCGGCATGTTTAATATTTCATTTAAAATCGGAAGGCTATGCAATTGTGCTCTGTTTATTTCAAAAATTTCCTGGAAATGGAGCTTATGACCGTCTAAGTTGATCTAAGTTAAATTTTATTGATGGAATATGGGTTAATTTTACTAATGATTTGATCTTAATGACGATCAATCATTTGGGGAAATAATCACCTTAACAAATACAAACTCTGCAGGTCTTTGAAATTACATGTGATTATCGTTAAAATGTTATAACTTTGGAATACCTACTGATTTAATGAAAGAAACATTATTCTTCGAATCAATATTATCAGAAAAAAATACTTGCGTGAAATTTGAGTTCATGTTTTCTCGTCCGTAAAATGATGACACACTTTGACAACCGATATTATTTTAATTTAATTAGCCAGAACTCCAAAGTGATGTCTGAGTGAAGCAATGAACCTTTGTCAACTGATATATGTGAAACAATATTTATGACTATATCCATTGACAATTTTCTGATAAATCGTAGACAACAATAAATGCGTGTCCAATTGGAGTTAAATGATGGGAAATTTCAAGAGAAATACGGCACAAATAAAAAACAAATCCTAATTAGTGCAATTTATTTCGAATTAACACACCTTAAATGCGAAAATAATATGTGACGCATTTGTATTTGCATATTTTAATGTGTGAGGCAAAACGACATTTTAAGAGAAGCGAATAAATTGAGGACGGCGTTATTAAATTCTCGCTCGCCTGGAATATGAAGCTGATTGTCCCACCCTGTCCCCGCTCGCTGAAATCCGTATTTTACAGAAAGGACTTTTTAGATTTACTTATTTTACATTTATAAAAAAAAATGATGCTGCGCGTATATTTTTATTCAATTTCGTTTGAAGGGGATTCTTCGGAACGTTTGAAATATTCGTTACGCAAAACTAACTGCACAGGCTTGGATATTTGGGGAACGCTTACACTCTGGCAGTGACTTGACCGGTTACGATATTTAATTGTTGGAATTTCACACATTTAAGAAATAATTATGTATTTAAGTTGTACACAATATATTTTATATCAGAATACGTCAAAAGATGAAATAATTATCAACCATAGAATAATATTTGTGAACTAAAATACTTTGCTATTTTTTCACATTATTACGATGGAGTTTTGCCAATTTAATCAATTGTTTTTTTATATTCTAAAAGCATTGTTTTAATATTTTAGTTTTCCTCTCTATACGCGACTTTTTGCAGATTTATAAAATAAAAGTCATTTTTAATAAACCAAAATTAAATTTGTAAAATTTGGGATCGAAATATATAACATTATTGCAATCTATGTCTGAATACGAATACAAGTTCAATTATTGTAATTAAAGTTTTATCGTTTGCTTAAAATCATGTTCAAGTTTTTATTACAGTCTATTTTATACTACTATTATTAATGATTATGACATTTTTTTTATAGAGCTTTTTAATTCAAACTTTTGTACTCGGCTTTGCAATTCGCAGTGTCGTAAAATACGGCTTTACCTGCGACAATTTTCATAAAACCCTTTCTCTCTCTAGCCCTGCAATGTTTTCCAAGAAGCGTGTCTGAATCGATGTCCTTTTGGTTTTTCATCCCAACTCGCGCCCCAACCCATCCCGCATAGTCTAGCATAATTTCCCCGTCTGCCGAGGGGTGGGTTATAAATCTGCGACGCAATTATTATATTATGCACACTACAATATTTTTTAATCTGGACTGAAAAATAAAAAGGTGTTAATTACGTACGCTTAAGATATAATATTAAATTAAATTTTTCGTTGTAAACGAAGTGTGATTGTTTTTTTTTTAAATGTTATATTAATTGATTTTAAACGCTCAGAATTTTAAATAAAATATATACCCTGACAGTAAATTGGCATATATAATTCAATCAATTGCCTTATGCTAATATATCTCGGTAATCAACGTCTCCGCGAGGTAGAATAATCTATTTTTTCCTCGATATTCTTTTTCGTCAGAATGTTTGCCTCCTTATTTGCAAAGTGACATTCCAAAATTGAATAAAATTATACCCTAATTGTATTTGTGGCGATAGTAATCTAAAATCATAGCGTATTTTTTGAGATTAAGAGATATTTTGTTTTGGTCCTGTAAGAATAGTCTCGTTCGTCTCCATAAAGTTTCTATCAATTCAAAAAAAAATCTTTTGGAGAATAAGTTAACCTTCCCTGCCCCTCGCCGTTTATTCCATAATACATTATTGAAAGTAGTTTTATTTGCGCCATTTTGTTAATTAGATTAATTGCCCTTTATTGGTGACTTTATTAGTCTAATACTCTTTATTGTTGCTGTTCAGGTATAAATGTACCCAAAGTGTATCTTCATTGTATTTATGTGTTTTTTAGAGGTTTGTTTTTTTGAATAAAGAACACTTTTTCCAGCGACAATCAATTTTGACAGCTGATAGCTTATTTTTGCTCAGTTTAGTTTGCCATTTCACTATAGATAGACTTACAGAAAATCATTTGCAAATTGTGCAAATTTATTTTTAATCTAATCTAATCTAAGATTTCGACTGAAGGTGTTTAGAGGAATTTCAATATTAAATTTGAATCGTTCAAAATCTGTGGGAGTGTACATAATTTGAACGATTCAAATTTAATCTAATCTTTTTTCTAATATGAAAATTTCAAAATTTTCCTTTCACCTGCACGAATCGAATAGCTGAGCTTAAGAGAGCCCATTGTTAACGTGTTGGCAGCCCACCGCTGGTTATATAATAAGGAATAAATTGTTTAATTTATTTTTGACAAACATCAATTTCATTTCTACAATTAAAATAAAAGCATTATAAAAAAAATCTTATTTTGGGACCTGTCTCGGGATCCCGAGATCGATTAATTGTAATCCCGTGATCAACATTTTGGCTCGGTAATCGATTCCCTGATCAGGACCGGTCATGAAGAGCATTATCAGTTGATCGTGTGTTCGTATATTTATTTGAAGAAAACAAAACATACATGCACGTGGTGTTGAGATAATCCCCTAAAAGGCCTAAGCGCCAATTCTATGGGACTTATTTAACATTTTAATTCGGCATTTATTTTTAAATATTCCACCCCTTCAATTTATCAGGCTTCCGCCATAACAACGCCTTCAAAATAAACACATTTCGCTATGTTTTCTCTCACTCACAGACACACAGTTTGTGTTTAAGAATCCCATACTAACATATTTGATTAATGACAAGGAAAACAATATTCTATAAATATTTTCAATGATTTTTTTTTAATAGCATTCCTTCCCTATTTATGCTTTCTGAAAATTTAAAGATTGCAATCATATTGGATGATTAATAATACAACTAGCTGTAAGCCCGTTGACCTCAACGGGGGGATTTTTGTTGCATTTTTAAGTAGTCAGAAAATTACAAACCTATTTATTGAATAAGCCAGAGATTCTAAAAATAAAATAAATATATCGGGGCATATATCGACAGCCCTGCCCTGTAGTATTTAAATTGTAAATTATTTAATTTTTGGAATAATGTTCAAGGTTGCTAACAATCATTTTTCGTAGTATATATATTTTATTCAACTAATTTTCAAGTACACTATCAAAAATATTTCGTAGAAAAAGAAAAAGACCCGAGGACATCAGTACGCACACATTTGTGAATTGTGAATTGTTAATTGTGATTTGTGAAAAGTGGTTATTTTATCGACTATTAATATATAGATTTTGGAATTTTTAGAATAATCTAATATTCTAATTTTTAGAAGGGGAGGAGGACCGTCTTTCTTGACGTCATCGAAAAGGCGAAATCGCGACCATATACAAACGGAAAAAGTATGTATTTGGTATGAATAAAAAAATGATGACAGCGGGGCTGGGGCGGAGGAGGGGGAGGGAAAATCGCGGACAATCATACAGACGGACGGACATTATCGACTATTAATATATAGATTGCAAATATTTCCTACACATCATTTTAGTTGCAATATATTGTCCATACGTGTTTATTTTTGTTTTTCAAATAATTTACATTTTCAATGAGTTGTAGACGTTTACATTACTACTACCTTGCCGCGAAAGTCTACACATTCTTAGCTTTAAATTTTCATTAGGGGAGAATATTCCAAATTTATCACAATGCTTAAAGTATAATGAATCAAAATAATCTTCCGTTTTTTTATTGTTAATATGGAAAGCATATGTATATCATTGTTTTGTTAATTTATTGCGCACTGTGTTTGCTGCTAGACAATAAATGAAAGGTATGGCACAATAGCTGGCACCAGTGCGTCGCTTATTAGAAAGAAAATTCTTAACAAAGGAAAACAGACGTTTATAAACACAATTAATATAATAAAATGAGTTGTATTTGCTGTACATATGTACATATAATTGTTCATAAATTTTCCACATTCGTTGTCGATACCAAAGGTTGTTTATCAGCATCCTTCAGGACACGGTCGTGTTTTAATTTTGAAATAACTTTGTTGGATATGCTGGTATGTATTTGTATTTAATATACTGAATATGATCAAGTAAATATCAGGGCTGTGGAGTCGGAGTCGGTGTCGTGACGTCAGACTGTTTTACCTGTAACCCGAGTAAGCCCTTTAAAAAAAATGTGCATTCAAATCGCTCAAATCGCTAGGGTCAAAGTGGCTGCATGCTACTAAGCCTAAACCAATAATTAATGTAGTAAATTTGAATTGTTCAAATTTTATGCATTCACATAACGTTTGTCACCCGGGTTTCGCCTTTAGGCATCTTCAGGCGTTCGAGTGCAAGGATGAACTTGAACTGACATCAGTCGATAGAAGTTCAAAAGTACCTAGTGGCACGACTTGTGCAAATGTACAAAATTTGAACAATTTCTGCATTGACGCCAAAAAAAAATGCACACATCCGCGGTGGACACTGCCACACAAAACGACGTCTATTCGATATAATGTATAATTAATAAACACACAATATTCCTTTATACTTCATACCACTTTAATAGGTCAGGACCGGTTTCGCTCATTGCGAGCATTGTCAACTGATTTTGACTATTGATGATAAAATTTGGGAAATTTTAATTGTGTTTATAATTGCCATCATTCACCACTTATAATGTCTTTGATGATTTTTTAATTGTATGTTATAGGTGTTAGGCATTTTAATGTTGTGTAATTATACAGTCACCTATAATGTAATTTGTAAATTCTTTTCATTTTTAATAGTTGCTTACACCTTTTATTTCAATTTAAATTTGTATAAATAGCACTGTTTATATATTTTTCTTATCAGTTGAAAATGCTCGCAATGAACGAAACCGGTCCTGACCTATTAAATGAAGTGGAATGAAGTACAAAGTAATATTGTGTTTTTATTAATATAATGCCTTTCTACCAAGTATTGACAGTGAACACCCTAAAAGTGATCATGTATAATTATTTCTTCATATGTATTTTAGACTCGAAGGTTGCGCGGAGCTTTAATGTGGCGAAATCGTGTCTGGTGTCTAGTGAAAGAAACCACCCTTTCGGCTGGTTCTTTGACCCCGTCTTCGTGCCGGATTAAAATTCATTTGCATTCCGCATTTGCAGGGGAATTTCAGCCCCCAGGCTGCAAAGATATTGTACCGTCACTATAGGCACATTCGAATCGGAATTGATTTTAGTCCGATATCCTCGCAACTCGCTTTATTTTTAATATTATAATTGAATTAATGTTCGTCCATGAAAAGTTATACATTAATCATTATGTTAGTGCATTCCGTAATGAAAACGATTATTTTGAATGATTAACCTGGTTGCAAGGTTTATGACAAAAATACGTGTATATACGTTGAATGCATAGGGAGAAAGTTGTTCTAACTTCTTTTTTCATACTTATTATCTTTACCTCTCTTGTTATCTTAGAAAAAACACAATATTCCTTTGTACTTCATTCCACTTTATTTAATATGTCAGGACCGGTTTCGCTCATTACGAGCATCGTCAACTGATAAGAAATATAATTTAACAATGCTATTTATACAAAAATGAACAGTTATAAACACCAATTGGCATTGAAAAGAAAATACCAATTACATTAAAAGTGATTCTAAAATAGCACAAAATTAAAATGTTTAACACATCTTAACACACATGTAAGATGTGTTAAACATTTTAATTTTGTGCTATTTTAGAATCACTTTTAATGTAATTGGTATTTTCTTTTCAATGCCAATTGTTGTTTATAACTGTTCATTTTTGTATAAATAGCATTGTTAAATTATATTTCTTATCAGTTGACGATGCTCGTAATGAGCGAAACCGGTCCTGACATATTAAATAAAGTGGAATGAAGTACAAAGGAATATTGTGTTTTTTCTAATATAATGCCTTTCCACCAAGTATTGACAGTGAACACCCTAAAAGTGATCTCTTGTTATCGTTTAAAAACAATTTTGTTGGAGTGCTTAGTTTACTTTCTTCGCATTTCGAGCTGAAATGGCTTGTTCGCGAATATTTATTAATTGCATTCGTAGTATGTAGCTTTATTTCTTTTGTTGGTGAGTATCAGTGGCGTACGGTGGGTGTTGATGCCGTAGGGTGTGCTGTAAAGTGTAAATGACATATATTTTTTAAAAAAGCGATTTTTTTAACATGAATTTTATTTTTATTTATTTGTACAATTCTTCGCTTTTGCGACATGAATTTTTCTATTACACTATCGTAAAACGTGTCTTTCTTTTTTAATTCAACGAGCATCCCTGTGTTCTACATAAATTAAATTTAGACTACACAGTCTGGCTTTTGTGTACTTCGATAGCTTCATATTTGGAGTTAGTGCGCGCCTATAAACGCTATGAGTTTGCAACCAATACACCACGTGTGAGCTAGAATGAAAGAGATCGTCCTGGGTCCTTGAAATTTCAAACAAAAACATGACTTTGACGCGACACCTGTGCAGACGGGTCAACTGTATGCTACTGTATGGGATCACTAGTCGAGCGGCAATCGCATAGACTAATATACTTTTAAGCAATCGTATTCAACGCCTTGAGCGATTTCATATACGATTCACTGCCGCTTGCAAATGCATTTTAAATATATCACTTTATGATATAGTCTCTACGGGCGAGCGGCGCACGCCTTGCACACCCTGAATATACACCCCTGGTAAGTATTGTCTGTTTTTTGCTCTACGAAAGAACAACTACACATTCTGAAACGATTTAAAGCACACAATTTATGGATGTTTCCATTCCGAGATTGGAAACCGCGACGACGAAAGCCCACTGAAATTACTAACTAAAACATTTTTTCTCCGACACTATTGGACACACCTTCTCTCACGAATAGCGAGCAATCCCGCCGCCATTTAACTAATTTCACCAATTCTCTTGTCGCTATTTGCTTAATGGGAATGTTTAATGTCGACGTCTTTTGGGGTGGCTTGCAGAATGCCACGACTACGAGCGCTACGAGTGCTACGACCGATACAAAGTTTTCAATAAAGGCAGTTTTAAAATGTTTTTTTTTTTCCCCGGCTGTTAATATTTTCATTCAAACTTTGTGCAATTTACAAGCGTATCCTTCAATTAATTTCGCGTACCTTTGAAATTGTATTTGATTTTTCCGTACAATATTCACAATAATTCTGAAAAAGTTTCTTACGATGTTTTAGGAAAGTCATGGCCAGTTTCTACTCAAATTTGATATTTTCTTGGTATTCGTATATCTCTTCCTGTATAGTGGACATTAACAGGAAAGTTGTGCTCGCCACAACCCGCTTCAAATTTACTACTGAATTTCTCCGATTGAACGACAGCGTTTAACGCTTTCAATCGATTGCCATGCGAGTGTCTTGGGAGCAAGTTACCAACTGGCTGTCACAATTTTTTACTTCCATATTTTTTCCGGTCATTATTTATATCAAATGGTCAGAATAAGTAGTCATAATTTAAATGAAATTGAAAAAAAAACATAACCTAACCAAAATTGTTATAAAATATTCTGACCGTATAACATTTTTATTCTGACCAATAATTGATTTAATTTCTTCCCTTTTTTCTTGTATATGCGACACCTGTCCATAAGAGGTAGACTATCATACACTATGTCAAAAATTACAGTTTTTCACTATGCTTGCTAAAAGCTTCTGTATGATGTTTATGTAAGAAAATCACTCTTTATGTTCATTTATTTAACCAAACTTGAGGTGTTTTTCTTAAATATCAACGGAAAGAGCGTCGCGAGATATACTTTCTATCAATTTTACCAAAATTGACACAGTGGATTCAGGGTTCCACTAAATATAAAACAAACCTTGTACATTGAAATGTATTCTTACGTTTTACGATTTTAAAATTCTAAGTAAAGTTTCGGTTCGCAATTAGTACTTTACATTAATTTTAGGCCTTCGAGAATACGGATGTACGTAAACTGAGTGCTTCCTGCTTAAACATTCGACTTGTAAATAATATAAATTCAAAGTTCGCCTTACTTCCTGTGTTACACTTGCAAATTTATTTGTTCAAATTCTAAATTAATTAACATTCTATTTAAAGAAGAAAAAAAAACGTTCGCTTGGTCGTGAATAACTCTCTATGTACTGGCATTTCCGTCGTTCTTCTCTAAGGGCAATTAAATGAAAATATATTTTTACTGGAATTTTTATGAGTTCTAACATATTTTTTTTTTGATAAGGTAGTGTCAACTGGCAAAGCCTAGTAGTCGAAATATATAGATTGCAAGTAGTAGAATCATGACGTAATTTAAACAAAATGCTGGTAACGTGCTAACCACACACCCTTCTAATTATGCACTGTAATTAAAGAAGGTTTTCTGCGTAGAATAAACGAAATTATATAAAAAAAAAATGTCAAAAACAAACAGAATTATTAATTCATCGGTCAAAATAGAAAATCAGGACCGACTTCGATAATCATGAGATATTGCTCAATATAATATTCGAAAGGCTCATTAATTATGGAGTATGTCAATATTGATACATATCTAAGTAGATTTCAAATACCTAATTCAATTCATTGCTAATTTTATACATATTTTTACATATAATGTTTCTATATATTTCAAATTCAAGCTAGTTTCTTTGTTTATTGCGAAAGCCGATATAGCTATCAACGTATAACATATAAAAAACTGTAGAACTGAAATACCTTGATATTTTTACCCTATTAGTTTCTTTGTCATTATCGAAATATTGGTATTTGTAAAACGTCATGAGTACCGGAATCTCGGTTTCGGCAATACCAGTATTGCAATATTTAGTTGTATGGCTTTAACTGGACAAAAGGGCTATCGTGTGTGCGGCAGTACGTATCTCCATAATAGTTCGTCCCAGTCACAGTTTGCAGTTTGTATGCAAAACTTAACTAACTACGTAACTCTAAAAGTGGACACTGTGTCTGTTTGTTTGCGTGCTCGCCGACCGCCATTGTTTAAATTCTGCAGCTCACTTGTGTGTTTTAGTGGAAATACAGATATGTACTTTTTGCACAAGGACACTAAACATATATATATATATATATATATATATATATATATATATATGTGTAATTTAAAGATAGGTGCAATTTCATTGGATGGTACAATATCGTGCAAACGGCGAATCGGGTGTACTGATAATATATAATAGACCAAAACACCAATAACACAATACGTCAATTTCGCCCAAGCGGACAATCGAAATTGTTTTTTTTTTATATAAAACTAAATTGATATTTTTGTTCTACGCTGCCTGAGTAACTATCGTGTCACGCGTTTCATTGGAATATAATATCGCTACCCTAAAGCAAGAGTGGGTTAATTCGAAAATTCTATAATAGTTTTGAGATAATTGAACTTTATGGGTTTTGTTTGTCCTTTTTAAATAGTGAATTTTGGTTTTATTTAACTTATTTTACAATGTTTTAATGTTATTATAATAAATGTAGTATTGAATAGGAAGATTCTTACGATGGCATAGTGCTAAATAAACAGCTACAAATCGCAATGAACTGAATTAATTTATATTGTTTAGTTAGATATCACAGTAAAGTTAATTGTTAGTTCAGACTTATTAAATAAATTGTTATTTATTTAACTTATTATTCAATTGAAGTTTAATACAAATTTCAAGTCATGCCAATAACACCGCATCCGGGTTTTAATTAATTAATGTGTAATTTATTTATTTCTATGAAAGTGTTAAGTTCATAAAACCCTTTATAAAATAACCTTTCAATTCTGGCAACTGTGGTTTATGCAAAAAAGTCACGAACGCTCAAAATGCAGACTGCATGGCGAAGTAGCGGTTATTATGACTAGTTTTTAACCAATCGGTGTGCGTTATATTCAATGAGTTAATTTGGCGAGAAGTTCAAAATATTACCTAATGGAGTATGTTTAGTGCAATTAATGAAATGGAAAAGGAATGTAATTTGTATAGGTATTCCGAAACGTAGCACAAATGCCACTTAGCTACGGCTGTCAAAATTTGCGAAATAATCTCACCCAAGATTTACATACGTCTTAAAAAAGTAAAAAACCACTTGCGTTTTAAATTATTATCATAATGAGATAGAAATTACAATGCTTGTTTACAAAATCAAAAAGAATCTGCCAAATCTAGGCTCGACGGTTATTTTTCGGTGATAAATTTTCACTTTTAAGGTGTTCACTGTCAATACTTGGTGGAATGGCATTATAATAAAAATAAAAGATTTTCAGTAATTTTTCCACTTAAAATTTACACCTTTTTATTTCAATTTAACTTGTATAAATAGCACTGTTTAATTTATTTTCCTTATCAGTCGATAATGCTCGTGAGGAGCGAAACCGGTCCTGATCAAATCAATTTTAAGTGGAAAACGTACTAAAAATCTTTTATTATTTTTATTTTATGATAAATTTTCATTTAAATCAGGGCCGCGGAGTCGGCAGTATGTAAGGTAGTCATAATTAAATGGCCGACTCCAAATCGTTTTTTATTGCTATTTTAATAATAAAAAAAACGTTGCAAAGAAAACCGGCCGATTCGTTATAATGAATGACGAAATTACCACTCTGTATTCATTTTCACTGCAATTATATGATATTTGAAAAGTGTTTTTATTACATTTAATTTATTTCACGAAGGGTAAATGAGTTTGGGGCCGCGGAAACTACGGGCTAGAGATTGACTGCGTCCCCTCTGCCGGTTCATTACAAGTTTGCAATTCATTTGCATGGCTCCAAGCTAAGTCTCCCTGTCCCATGTGGTCTTCCTCAATTTGCTGGTGCTGCACAGGTTGTTGATTGTCGCCGTGCTTGCGAATTTCCGCGTAAGATGTTGAACCAATAAACAAATCACGCTGGGATTTCGTTCACCCACCCTGAAATTTTTTCGATTGATTTGTTTCAATGTGTATATAAATATACTTGTGCAGTAAATATTCCACAAGAATTATTTATATTTTTAACATACGATTCTCAATGTGTACGTTACCTTTAAACATGACGCTATGTTCTCACCTTTAAGCACTTTTAAACATTGTTCTACTATCGTACATTTAACATTTATATACGATACTAAATATTCTTTTGTTCTGCTACTTATCGAGGGTAACAAAAATACCGGGGTGCATTTAATAAACAAGCATTTAATAAAGTGTTTTCCTCGCGGTGTAATTTCTGTTCAATATCATTTCCCTGGAGAGTTTTCAAAATATTGACATATTATATCCAGCGCCACCCCTCGCTTAATTCGCCCCACTCTGCCTATGAAATATTTTACGACCGATCAGTTTGTTTTACGGCCCCGTTCCTTGTTCGCCCCTTCAAAATTAAATATCGCTTACAATCTTCCAGCCATCGCCCAAATCCCACCCTTGAGAAGTTCAGTAAATGTTACATGATTGATGCCTACTGGCTCTTATTGTCTATTATTCATTAATATGTAATTTTTGTAATTCGTAGCAATATTTAAAAAATATTTTTTAAACATTTGATATATATACTTCCAATCAAATTTATGTGCGTAATGTAAGTTAAAAGGTTTTCAAAAATTCACTCAAAAGGTTAAACAAATATAACGTTTTTAAATACATGAATAAACGAGTCGTTCAAATAAATATAATATAAAATATCGCTTCAAAATACTACTAATTATATAATTTAAATTACTAATTATATAATAAAATTTTAGAAATCAATAGGGCACAGTTGCATACTCTTCCGATTTTAAATGAAATATTAAACCTTCCGGGCTCTCCACTTCTATACTCTATATAAATATTATCATAAATAATATCATAAAACCTTTGCCGACAAACAAATAAATATAATTCTTGAAACCACTCACTACTCAAATCTTTGGGTATTCCCATGAGCTTATCCTTTTCGCCAGCAATGGCTTTAGACTCAATGATACATTTATTTTATATATAAACACGAAACACTCATTTACTAAGCGTCAGTTCAAGTTCATCCGTGCACTTGAACGCCTGAAGATGCCGAAAGGCGAAACCCGGGTCGTTAGTGACAAAATCTGTGGGAGTGTACATAATTTGAACGATTCAAATTTACTACTAATTAATTACAATCAAACGCAAAACGATCTATGGCGGATCCAATTCACAATGTTTACGTAAGACCGAAAGTGTTGCTTTGCCATCCGTTAGTGTATAAATAATTGAAAGTACATGTATGATATAATATTACGTTCGTTGTGCTTTGCGATGAGTGGAAGTTTTAAAAAAGCTCACTTAACTCTCGATATATGATGGATTAGAAAAATATCAAGGCTTACGGCGGTTAGATATTTCTCTCAATCATAATTTTACCGAATGATTGAGTTATGTATATAAAAAGGTAATTAAAAATATATTTTCCAATTACATCTACACATGCATTTGGTTTCGGCTTAATACAATTAGAATCACTTTCCTTATTGGATTGATGTAAGTATCGCTCTTAAATTGTTTTATTTAAACGTCTTTAACTGTTAGTGAATCGGTTCGTTCAGTTCTCTTACATTGGCCTATCTCAGTGTTCCCTCCGTTCGAATATTGATGTATTGAAAGATAATGGCCCTAAAATGCGGCCCCGCCCTTTGGAAAAGTCGTCTTATAATGTTGGTAGACGGAGTTCTGTATTTTGAAGGTTGCAAAGAACGGCCCCAGCCTTACGGTCGCTAACCAATCTTTTAAGCGAATTTTATACCAGATAATAAATAGTATTGTGTGACAACAAATTGAAATATTCAGTTATGAAATTTAAAAAATATTTTGGAATATCGTATAGTCAAACGTTTACATCACAACCCAAAATTAAATGTCGTAAGGCACATTTTTTTTAAATACCTTCTAATAGATTCTAATCTAATTTCTTTCGTATTACAAAGTGTTTCTTTGAATTATCGCACTCTTGTTTGTGTGTATTTTTATCAATATTTTATAAACATTTCGTAACAAAACCACATATTCAATTTTACCACAAGGATGATAATTATAATTTGAGCATAGACAAAGTAAACAAAATACGTTCATTTTTTTTTATCTAAGCCATAGCGAAAAACCCCAATAAATCTAATTTGTCAAATATGTAATGCCAAAATGTTCGCATGACATTTCTTTTTAACCTTTTTATAATGAAAACGAATATTTTTTTTGATAATGTTATGTTTTGTCGATTTTGAAATTCTATTTGGAGCGTTAGTTATAATCTAATGCCACACGTTGCCGATCCCGTGTTGCAATGATAAAAGGATTTGGGGTTTCTTTAATGCGACATATTTCATATTTTTGTGGGGATTTTATTTTTATATCTTGGCGTTATACGTTTTTTAATGCTTTATTTTTATTACGAAGGAATGCAAGTTCGTAGCTTTCAATTTGCCTAATGCTCCTTATCTACTGTCTTGCACCAGTAAATATATGATCCATCCATCCAACCAACCTTTGTATAATATGAGTCGAACGTATTCCAACACGAGGAATGATAGCTTTGCACGGTTGTCGAATATTTGAGTGGGTGTTGTCGTTAGCAAAACATTACACCGCCGTTTTTCCAAGAATCATTTCCCTTCATCAGTTGAAATACCTTGAATCGTACCAAACATAACTTCACATCACATTTGCTGCAATTTTTATTTCAAACCTCTTTTACTTTCACGAAACCTTCAATCAATTATTTTGACACCATCTTCAGACTATCAAAATTCCAATCAGTATACTGTCTCAGTTTTTACTGCTTAGAGAACATTTTGTGTATCTCAGGAACTTGAAATAGTTTTGAACACTCCCCCTACGGTGCTAAAAAATACTTCCGATATGTTGCCGGTGAAAAAACATGTTGTCCGCCCTTTAATGGGCGGATAATATTAATTTGTGATATGCCATAGTGCACAGTCCAAAATATTTATTTACCCTTTAAAAGTGTCTTTATTACTATATGAAATAAAGAATGGGGAGGCGCGAAGATATTTTTTTCTTCAAAAGGAGGCGCAGTACCATAAAGGTTGAAAACCACTGCTCTAAAATAAAGCCGTTATGCTGCTGATTTGTTTGTAAAATAATTCATACGTAGTCCACTCGTTATCGCAGACTCTTTGTTAGTTACTATTTTTCTTTTTATGTTTAAATAACTGGAAAATATTCTACCTTAATAACTCTTTTTCAACTTTCGTCAATCACATTCATTCGTATCGTATTATGAATAAGCATCTTATTGCAGTGCTAGAGACTCGAAATAAGCTTAAGAAAGATGCATATTTCCATGCCAACGTGCTCATCTACGGATTCCTGCGCTATGAAAGCTCACTTCCGCAGCTTTATTATGGCCCCCTGTGGAAGCGTCGTAGACCTGGCGTAGCGCCGTAAAAGCTACTATCACTTTACGAGCGTAAACCCTCTTCGCTTGCAACTATCTGCAGTGTTTCATTTTTTACGCCTGTGTTTAACACCCTGCCGTCTAGCATTTTTCAGTGTAAAGAATTGCATAGTTAAAGAGGCTAATTTTACTGTTTCTCAAAAAGTTTTTTTTATTGTAAAGTCTTCGAAATAGTGTAATTTTTATCTTTATTCATAACAAAATAAAGTTTTGATTCTTAGTGGTGTGAAAAACTGTATTGGTTTTGTTTTCTTTGTCAGTATAAATAATATTTTCCGTTTTAAACTCACATTTTTTTATTGAGTATTCTTTGGATCTCGTCTTAATTTTGCATTTTTCGCCAATAATGTCAAAGGCATGAGAGTATATTGTGATATGTGATGTTTACCCAGCCTGCTCCAGGTGGCATAGCGAAATCAATTCGCTAAACAATACAGTGACGTTTATAAGTTGGCCGATGCGCCATTGTGGCTATTTAACTTTCTCTTTGGCTATTCACAGCCTATTCTTTTCGTCTATTGTCGTCGTGATTTCAGTTTGAGATCGATATTACGCGAATGCGCTTACCCATTTAGACCCCAGATGTCGTTTCGGGTGAAAAAAAATGTTATGTCACATCGGCCGTCTCCAAGAAGTCACACTATAATCTTCTCCAAGCTGAATCCTTATATCCTCACTCTCTGTTAAAGAAAGAGCAGTGGGCGACTGAATAACGAGCAGTTATCGTGGAAAAAATCTGTTGAGATTCTTCACTCGCAATCTATATCAGTGTTCCGAAAATGGGGTTGGCTGCTTAGTCAAATCACATTTATATGTTTGACTCAAAGGCTATTGCAAAAATAGCTTAAAAAAATATTTTATTTGCAATTCTTCTGTGTAATATCGCAACAAAAAATGAACTCGTTTTTAAAGAAAGTGTAGTGTATACTTAATAATTCAAATCAGATTAAATTTTGACACTTGAAAGGGGGTCGTAGTAACAAACAGGTTGCGAAACACTGGTGTTTATTATGAGTTGGCGAGGATGAATAATTGCATTTGAAATGTTTTTAACAGTCGTTTAAAAGCAAAATTAATAGTACATATTGTGACATACCATGCCAAAATAAAATCAGAGTAATAGTCATTACGATGAAATACATATTGAGGACCACAGACACAATTAGGCTTAGACCGTAGAACGGTCATGTGTTTTTTTTTGCTCACTTTAAAATTACTCAACTTAATTGCTAATTGAATTGCAGCGCGGGGTGTAGTTAAGTAAAGAAAAAAACAACTTTACAATACAAAATGCGCTGGATAATGTCTTTATATATCGCGAGGTAATTGTTTAACTGGCTTTCAGTATTTCATCTTTCCGATGCTAGTTGTAGAAGTCTGATTTTTTTCCTATCCATGTCCACATTTATTGTGAAGCATACAAAACCCTATTAGAGCATCTTGAATGATGTATTTTTTACGAAAATTGTTATTTATTCCCTTCACCTCTTATCAGAAAGCGTAATGATAAACGAGTAACGTGTATTTAGGTCAGTGGTTCTTAACCTTTTCGAAGTCACAGTGCACTTTTTGTCATAAGAAAAAATGACAAATCAAACGGGTAGAAAACAATGAAAAATATGCGGACATAAACTTTATTACAAATTTAAAAGTTATACAACAGAAAATAATTAAAGAAAATATATACATATGTATAGTACCAAAGCCCTTAGGAAAAAAGGAAGGAAAAACTTAACTAAAATTTTACCCTTAATTAATAAAATGGAGATTTTATGTGAAAATCAATAACTGTGAAATCTGAGCTTGTCAACTTTTGCAGATTTCAGAAATATTTGGTACAGCTACCCTCAATTCTTCGCTTAAATTCGTAAGTCTTTTTTAGTTTTCATATCAGTTATTGATGAGAAACCGAACCAACACAAATATGATGTTAAAAATTGTAACAAGACTTTGACCTCTTACAGATAGCTGAGTATTCGTCTTGGACAAAAATCCACAATTCCTCCATAGTTTATTTACTTCAGAAAATTTAATTTTTAGATTACGATCCGTTGACTAGGTGAGCAATTCTTCTTCTTTTTCTTGGTATGAAAATTCACAACTTAATGTATCAATAGTGGCCAATCTACGAAACTCCTTATTTTAGCTCACCGAGGAATTTAAAATCCTCGATTTGCCATACCTTTTCCCAGACTATTTCTGAAAGTCCTTTTTTTATTTTAGCTCACCGAGAAATTTGAAATCCTCGATTTGCTATACTTTTTCCCAGATTATCTCCGAAAGTCCTTTTTTTTTTTAGCTCACCGAGGAATTTGAAATCCTCGATTTGCTATATTTTTCCCCAGATTATATCCCAAATTCCAAAGCACCCGGGCCCGTGCAGACCTCTAGTATGCATATACAATAATAATACCATAGGGTTTTTCCTTTTTCCGCGATATTTTCCTGAACCGTAGTAAGTTCATGAGCTTCTTATCTTTCAATGCGGTTCTCAGTGAAGCGCATCTGCCGCGTAAATCGAGTGTTAAATTTACTTTTATAATGTCTCCGGATTGAAAGTTAATTAATAAAACAATGTCTGCCTTAGAATGGTCGTCTGACGCATGCTGCAATGTTACTCACAAGCGATGTATATTTTTTAAATCGCCAGCGTGCAGTAAAACTCGCATATTTCTGCATGTGCGAACGTCGCATTAATAAAAGTGCATCCGTTGTCCGGTGTCGCTGAATATCCATCCTGTAGTCTGGGCGCAATATTTTCGGTCATTATCGACGGGATGCCCATATTTATGTTTGACAGTTCCTGGAATAAGTCCACAATGCACACCATGCAGGCACAGACGCTCAATAATATCGTGAAGAATTATGACTTGTATTCACGTACATGTGTATTTTATACAGATTTATGACTACGTGTACATGTGTCGCGGATTTAGTTAACATGCTGAGATCGCACGTTTGGTTCGTATATTAAATTGTTTTTTAATATTTTTGAATGATTAACACATTGACTGATAAACCCGTACATGGTACGAAGATTACAGTTCGCTAGAGACGCTTTCACCGTATACGTTACGGGCTCATCCTAAAATCACTTTTAGTGTGTTCACTGTCAATACTTGGTGGAAAGGCATCATATTAATAAAAAACACAATATTCCTTTGTACTTTATTTCATTCCAAAGTGGAATAAAGTTCAAATGAATATTGTATTTTAATTAAGATACTAAAATATTTATAATTAAACAAAATAACCATAGCGCATTTAGAAATCCACAACAACTACACTAGCTCTTAACATCGGATCAGTACTACTACGAAATTTGTCGTTTCGGGTGCTCAATTGTGTATCGGTGTATAAAGATATGTCAAATTTCCTAAGCCAGGCATCGATCAATGTTGACGTATTTACGTATGAGCAGTGGGGTTCCATAGAAAATGTCGTAATATTTCTCGTGATTTTAAATGCTCTTAATTGTCACGTTTCCTCACAAAATCTTTAATCGCCTTGTGTAAATTGTAGTATTTTTAAACTCCCCATTTCTTTTAAAAGATGAAGACTATCGACTGCGTAATGCTTGAATTGCATTGGTGCAAAAAAATCTTTTATATGTTATATAAATATGTAAAAATAATCGTGTTTCGAAATTGTGAGTTTGGTGATCCGCGAGGTCCGAAAGGTTTAACGACCGCTGTTCTATAGTATAATACCGAGTTCAAAGATTACCGTAGTGGAACGGCATACAGCGGTTCTCTCACTCTTTGACGGACGTCATGTAGCATGTTAAATCACCGTCGCTTGTTCGAAGTACATCATATTCGATTTATTCAACCGTGAAGCTAAAGGTCTTTCCAGGAAAACTACATGAGTATGTATTGTTAAACCGCACGAACGGCTACCGAATAAGCAACAAATTCGCTCGCAGTGAGCCGACGGTCTTGAACTTGACCCCTGATATTTGTTTGACCCCTGCGAAGAGCTTTTAGTTCCCAATATTTCGCTCGTTATAAAGCTCAGTCAATTTAATGTAGTATAAAGTTTTCTATTTGAGGCTGGCGGAAGTCAATACTTAAACCGTGACCATTCATTATAATACAAAGCATTTGGACCTTTTCAAAATAAATGGTTAACATGTCAGTGTTACTGACGATTTGCATGGCCTATGTATTTTTCAATTTGTTTGTGAAGGTGATATCTTCATTGTCGTTATTGTATCGTCGTCTGAAAAATGTGTTGTTGAATCCTTTATTTAACTCACATTAAACTTCAATACACTAATAATTTTCAGGCGAAAATCATTATCCTATACGTAAAATCTATTGGAAAGTTATAAAAACTAAACAATTTAAAATGTTTTAATCTTTGCAATTCTTGTAAGATTAAATATATTGCAATTTATACACATATTATAATAGAGCTACACTAGGGTTGACAGGTTTCTTGCAAATTAATCCGGGCATTTGTCATATTTGCTGGCTTTCGAATCCAAAAACCCAAAAATTTACCGATTTGCCAAAAATACCAGCGCGACTCGTTTTTTTTTAATCTTTTCCATGACTTTCGAATCGAAGATAAATAGTTTTCTCTAAATTTCCGAGACAATTTAGTACTCATCCGGGATACGGGACAGCGATTCCAATTCCGGAACAATCCCGGCCAATTCGGGACACCTGGCAATCAGTTGTCTTGTAGTGCGCGCCAACCCGGAATGAGTGCTCGGGGGCTTCCCAACTGCTGCGCGGCCGCGGGCAGCTTAGAGGGAACGTTGCTGGCAACCCTAGGCTACACACTACAAATGCCAATAACAATGATGATATATTTATGTTCTACGAATTAATATTTTATGCGCTCTTCTAATTGGTAACATCTTTGATTTTTTCCTAAATAAATGAGTGACTGTATCGAAACTACAATCTCATACAAAGCCAACATATTTAGCATCCACCCGATTCAATTGTATTATGTTCTCTTTTTCAGTTTGTGCTCATTAAAGTACTTGTAACTGTTTGCAGATCTTTAACCCCTGTCTAAAGTGTTTGCGCAGTATATTTTTTTTCATTTCATTCGCAGTGAATGTTTTTTTTTTTGTATAAATACATATGCAATGCGAATCATAATTGCCGAGTATTATATATATATTTTTTTATCTTCCATTGTCTTCCGCGTTATGCGTTTTCTGTAATTATTACCATTCAACATTATTTGAATGGATTGTAAATTACCGTGGAAATTATGACAAGATACCGAGTTATTTATGTGAATCACGTTTACTTGAACAATAACTTGGTAATACATTTGTCAAATGTTAGTCACTGTATTTATTATCTTAGAACATTTGTATATTTAATACGACATCAAATAAACTGTTTTCATATTCGTGGAATTTTTCGATGATCAATTTATTCAATCTGGCGCATTAATTGTTTTTATTATTATTTTTACATTGATCTAAAGATTCGCTGAGTCATTGTCTCCAACTTGATTTTCATTTGAACAGTGGCTAAACTGTTGTAATCGTCTTTGTAACGAGTAAGATTTTGCCACATCTGGGTGTTAGAGCCTATATAATAAATATTGTAATTATTTGTCGCGTGACTTGAAAATTGTCAAATAACAATTTTTCTATTATCGGCCAAATTTATTTTCCAAAAAACCTATAAGACGGATAAAGTCTGTGGCTAAAATTCTTGGTAACTTTTGGTTTACATATTTGTGAAAATCCATTAACATAGTAAGTTTGTCAGTTCACTAATACTCTCTCGATGGGGAATTAATTATAAAGTACACAGTAAATAGTTTTATAATTTACATCTACGGAAATCGTAGCCAATGCACTGGAGCTTTACTGTTTACTGACTATTGTATTGATTTTTGATATTTTAAGCCTTACGATCAGAAGGTTCCGATTTAAAGCTCTGGTATGGTACATATCTGAGATATCTTTGGCATAAGTTTTTACCATTTTTCCTTGAATTACTCTCGAGTGATTCAAAATTGAATTATTATATACTTTATTAATATTTATCAGAATACAGTCGTTGGTCTTTCGCAAAAAAATATACACTGAGACTAATCATTGAATCAATACGCTCAAATGAAAATTATGTTAAGCGAGCACTGACGGAAGAGAAGAGAGTTGCATTTCAATAACAATGTGCTGAATTTGCTGCGATGTGAATTCCTTACAAATTCATTTCAGCTGAACTAATTTCTACACATCGCTTTAATTTGCAATGCTGGCTAGTAAAAATCCCCTCAATTCTCTCTCCTCGAAACGATTTCGTTTAGCATATTATTATCTCGATTAAAATTAGTAGTGCGAGCACGTGTTTCTCAGGTGTTGAAGTGTTTCGCAGCGGGGCATTGTGTGGACTTTCGCGTGATAATTTACTTCTCAATAAAACGAAACTACTATTATTATTCTGGTTTCGTTACTATGGCTTGTTCGTTGAGAAAACGCCGAGATGTTTATTGTTAATCTATACACATTTAAAAAAAATTAAACCCACTTAAAAAAAACAACGATGTTTATAAATACACAAAATTATACAAAACTTTTTTAATGCAATCATTGTTTGATTGTTTTTTTTTTCTTCACATCACTCAATCTTCCTTCGGGTAGAGAGTCATGTCTTTAATAGAATATATGAATACAGGAAATAAAACAGACACCGAGTAGAAAAAGAAATGACAATAGGTATGTGTCACATAGAACATTTCGCATACTCAATGTATTTTTTTTTTTTTGGTATTTTCTGCCGACCAGGCGCTTCAGAGTTCAAGTAATAGTAAGGTCTAAATTTTATATCTAAGACATGGGTTATGTCAATTCTTCTCAAGCCAAAACAAATATCTTATTTAAATTCGATGCTTTGGATTAATTTGTGCTTTGTGTCATAAAAGAGTGAAGAAAAAATCTGACAGATTATAGAATTACTTGATAACAAATAAAACCGAATATTCAATTGCTATTATTGAACGCCATGTTGTGCAAGAAACCAATTCTAGAGCGAAGACTTTTAGGGTCATTTTAATTTACGCCATCCATCAATGAGGGTCGAAAGCTCTCCATTTCCTGTCGAAGAAGCCTTAGAGCAAACAATACATTTAGCTATTATCCATTGAATAATTGGACGCAGCTAAACTGCTCTCCGGAAATTCTATATAATTAATTACCGTCGAATGTCTCCAGCATTAGTTTGGCAACTGTGGAAGTATTGGAAGCTAAATTTATTGCCCGAGCTTGCAGCGCAGCGTTTCGAAACTTTGTTGCATCGCTTTTAATCGGTGTTTACGTTTCTGTGTTTACTTTTGAATTTAAGTTTTATTACATTGTTCGACTATCGACTTGTTAGATTTAAGTGTTGAAAACGTCGGTTAACCCTGTAAAACATAATATCGTCATGCTATTGTGAAATCATATTAAAACGTTGAATCAGAAGGTGTAACAAGAATTGTTTATTGACTGATAACTTACTCGACCTTTAATTGTTTTAGAAATCATAAGGATTAAATTTAATATGGTATGACAGAGTTACTACTTGTTATCGTATTGTTCTGTCTCATTTTCTCTGCTCTGGATCCGTATGTGGTGGATTGAGAGAGAATTTTAAAAGAGTCCATTCCAGGATTCGAACCGTGCGACAAAAGCCTAAGAAAAGACTCTTTCGCAGTCATTATCGATCAACTGCTCAATGTAAGCATTTCTCGTCTATCATCAATATTCATCACATTTTTTTTGCATTTACAACCTTTCGACAGTTTTTATTAGATTCTTTTATGGAAATTTACAACGCTGCTAGAATTACCCGTCACGCGATGGTAGTTTTTTCGTCTTCCATGTTATTTATACCAGTATCACTTACGTCTGCTGAACATTTTCTATATAAGCAAAAGATACAATACCCTGCGGATATCCAGAATGTGGGTTAACTCCGTATGCAAGAAAAGCCAAGCAGTGGGGGAATATCTCGAGACTTGCGACTGTCCATGCGAATCTAATTATTGTAATTTTTGAAAAGGATATAATGCTACGTATGTATTTATATAAATAAATTGTTTTTAGTTTGCAAAGCTTTCGCTAATGTACATACTTACCCGACACATGTTTTTATACTCTTTCCAACAACGCGTGGTTAAGTTTTTTTTTACGCAAATTCTTCGTAAGTACCGCAAAACAAGTTTTTACATTTTACATAATGTTCTGCGTTCATTACAGTTTCCAATTTTCCGGCCGAAGGCTATTTTGGTCTGAATATTGCTCGGCGGATGAATTCGGAAAATCTGTCGCCATATGTTCGCGTTTATTTTAACCCCCATACCCCGTCTTATTTTCCCTGCATGTTATAAGCAGTTGGAAAATAATATAACTCACAATACGAACAGTTGCCGTATGAAAGAAAAAAATATTTTGCTAACGTATGTGTGATGGTGTTTTTCGCTCGCTTTGGTGACGGAAATTTTCAGCGTATTTTCGGTACATATTGTAAAACAATTTTTTTACACAGCGGTCAATCCATGTTTAATTTATCGTCAGATAAATTGACAGTGTGTTTTCACACTTTGAACCAGTCGTAGCTATAATATAATATAACCAACTCCTTGAGCACTAAAGACTATTTACGTTGGCAGCGTAGGCGGAATAATCTCTTTCTATACGCTGCCCCGAAGTTAGAGTAATTTGTAATTATCATTGCGGGACCTGTTGATGAATAATGCATTATTTGATAGTGTATATAAGAAACTAGAAAATAGTTCTAAAGGTAGCTAGCTATCAAAGGCTTCTTTTGATATTCATTATCCTTCATATATTTTCATTCCAAAAAAAAATATTTTTAAAAATTCGTTTACCGCAGTAAATCAAATCTTTTTAGGGTTGATATATCAGACTTTTTGTTGGATTCCTATAGATATCTCGGGCTACTGTGTCCCCAGAATTCTTTGTTTCAATACCTGTGAATGTAATCCACACTTAACATTTTTTCACAGCAGGCACGAAAAACGTATTTTTTGATGATTTTGGGTCAAAGTCGAAATATGAAATATACACAACCTTGAAGCGCACTGGAGACTAAACTGGTGTTCTGTTGACCTAATTTAATATAAATGAAATAAATTGCTTATAAAAAACTTTTTTTTATACTTAGTCTTTTTCACAAACAGGTACTGACCCAATGTGCTTTAAAATGCGAAAAAAACTTTTAATACACGTCGTTTACACACCTTTTATCTTGTTTTAAAGTATACACAATTACCAAATCGTATGAGTAATCGCTTATGTGTGAAGCCGGCTTATTAATTAAGCTTTGACTACTGTGCATTGATGAATCATCTTTGATTAATACATATCGACCTTGGAAAGGAAAAAGGACGTAACTCACACATCAAATTTTACAAGAGGCGCAAAAAACGTGTTTTAGTGATTTTGGGCCATATGCAAATTATCAATTATACGCAACCTTAAAGTGCACGGAGACTTCTAAACTGGTGTTTAATTGACGTAATCTAATATTAATCAAGGAAATTGTCTAGGAAAAACCTTTATTTCAGTTTTTTTGTTGGTTTTAATATTTTACAAGGTCATCTTTTTCAAACTTAAAAGCTAAATTTAGATACTAATTCGGCATTTGCAGCTTGCATCCTTTTGATATAACGTATATCAAGTTGAATACATTGTGATTATCGAAAAAAAGCTGTTTTGAATAAACTGTGGGTTACGTCTTTTTTCCTTTCCAGAGTCGATATGCATTAATATATTGTACATTCAAATGCTGTATCATAAAATTCACTCAACAAATTCGCAAATTGATTTCACTTTTCCTATACTATTTTTTGGGTATAAATTCAAATTGATACTGTTATCAATTTAGTTCCTCTATTTATCATTTTAAATGGCGAAATTGCGGCAATAATTCCTGCCGAATTGTTTTTTTTTTACAACGCAATAAATAGACCGTTGCAAAAAAAATGCCCGGTTAATCAAACGAAGTGCCCAATATGGGCTCCTCTAAGAGGTCAATAGATTTTGAAATATCCTCCCGTTTTTTTTCTTTCTCCTCCTGCCCGAGCTTTCCCCGCATCGCTTTTAGCAAATTGGTCGGGCAGATCGGGCAGGTAGCCGAAAGGCACTACACCTCTCCACACCTATGCCAGGCTGATACCTACGTCAATATTATTGAGAGTAGGTAAGTGCTCGGGCAAATTTATTTATCCCCTGATCAATAAGCACTTTATGGAGAGGTTTCGATGGATCCTCATAAATATTACTGATACATGTCAAAATGTAACTAGGGTTTGCAATTTAACGTCAACTTACCTGTAAATATAAAAAAATAGACATTATAAATTATTTTGTAAAAAAACCAAGATAACGTTAGAATTAACCGCTAGTCTCCACTTCATAATTATTCTTTGATGAGTTTTGTAATTATATTTTAGAATAAATAAACGTTTTAATTTTAGTCAATTTGGTGTCACTTATTCATATTTTTTACCTTTATTTGTAAATTCCCCTCAATACAAACTGTTTGTTACACACTATTAACTCTTTGAGTGGTGAGTTAATTTTTACTAAATTAGGTTTTTTCTTATATTTTAATTATTTGTAGTATTGCCACACACAAAAATATAAAAACCTTTTTTTTGATACGGACCAATCTGGGAAGAATATCTATATATTAACCCTTAAAACTCGTAATTTTTTTCAAAGGTTGGTAGCGCCAACTCGTATTTAATTTTAGATTTTTCCGGAACATAATTTCTGAAAGTAAATTAAGAAAAAAACACCTTTTCCTTGGCTATTTTTTCAAAAATAAAATAAATAAATATGTAGAATATATTCAATTCATATTATAAATATTGTTTAGTAAAAAAATAAGTCAAATATATGTTTCTGAAAGGATCTAACCCAGCTGCACACATTTTACACCTATTGTATCAAAATCCTTTCTAGGACTTATTAGACATTACTTTAGATACCATCTGCATAGAAAAACATTTAAACAAGGATTGTTACTTATTGTCTGTAATAATTTACAATAATAAAGGTAACAATAAGTCCACAAATTAAGATTTGAAAACGAGGTAAATTTTGTCATCTGACAGCCGATGTCATCCTAACCTCAATTTTGTATAGCTAGGTAATTCGTAATAAACATTCGCGTTGCTAAGTTACGTCGCGCGTTTGCTGGTGTGTCAGTGGTTCGAGACCTTTTAAAAGTATTTCTTCATTTTAATAAAATAAAACACAGCATTGTAACATACTATATTTATTTGTTTGTATAACTAATAAATATAGATAACGTTATAAACGCTAGATATGATAAGAAATGAATTATATGGAAATCGTTGAAATACATGTTTTTCTGCATGAAGTAAAAATATATTTTTTTAATCCATGTCCGCTTCCAATGTGAAGCATTTGACCTCCTAATGTAGGTATCTCAACAGAAGTTTTTTCTATGAGAACTGTTTGTTACTCAGTCGCTTAAACTGTATACATACAAAAAATACACAGCACAATTTGAAACACATTTAATTGAATTGTAATATTTTAATACTTCTATAAAAATAATATGTTTATTACTTTAAAACACTAGATATTACAAA